>JAWQRM010000080.1:0-31682 GCA_033557675.1 Coptodactyla brooksi
AAACAATAATCTAATGGTGTGAGGTCTGGGGATCTTGGAGGCCAATTAGTAGGACCACCGCGACCAATCCAACACCCTGGAAATATTTCGTCCAAATGTCGCTTGACCTGTTGTGCGAAATGTGCAGGAGCTCCATCGTGCTGGTAGTACATTTGTATTCTGATGTTTAGAGGAACATTCTGTAGTAGTCCTTATAATTCGTTTTGTAGAAAATTTAAGTAGTGGTCTCCTGTGAGGCGATTATCGAAAATGAAAGGGCCAATTAAATAATTATCGAGCATACCACACATGTTTATAGAAAACTTATGTTGAAAATTACATTCGACTGTTTCGTGGGGATTTTTGTCAGACCATACATGATAGTTGTGAGTATTATTAATACCGTCACGGGTAAATGTTGCTTCATTCATAAAAAGTATATGCAATACAACACGATGATTGTTAATTTTCCACCGACGAAGATCCATGCGTTTAACATAATCTTCCGGTTGTAGTTGTTGTACTTCCTGCATATGATATGCACGTAAGTCTTGCTCGTGGAGTGTGCCTCTTACTCTTTCCTGCGGGATGGCCAATTGGGTACTGATTCTTCGTGAGCTGGTCGTTGCATCTTCTTCTACTAAATCCAGGATATTTCCTATTTCTTCTAAATCTCGTCGAGTACCTCGTTCACATGTTATGCTAACACTAGGAAGCTTGCCGGTCGATAAACCGTTGGCGATATTCTTCAACTTACTTTCATATGTCGAGGTTGGAAAGGTATCAATAATTGTATTATCAACAATTGTAGCACAAGTTTGGAGTATTAGGGTTATCATTGGCTAAATATCTTAGTGTTATTGCCGATTTCACCTTAGGACTAAAAGTGCATCGCATAATTGTATCTTCACATGTTGCATTTTCTCCGACTTAAAACATAATATAAAGAACAAAGTATAGTGACACGTAAAAAACTTGCTATCATAAGACTGTTTTACTTGTTGATAATTAAAATTATTAAGTAAATATAATTTACATTGTAACAAAATTGTCCTCTATACTTATTCATATAGCTTCATAAACTCTTCATGTGATAGAACGTAAAAAGTCTTGATATTTCTTATTATCCGCAGCTAACAGTTCGGTTAATAATTTGTTCTCAATGCAGTATACACCTGTCCAATAATAATTTATTAACCCAAAAACGACCTGGCAAGACTATTGCAGAAATACTTCTTAATAGTTACTGCTATATAACTAATACAGCAGTTATTTTTATGCAACTTTTATCGTCTGGTGCCGGCTTAAAAAGTAAGGCAATATAGTAGTGAGAGCAACCAAATATACATGTTTGCACCCTAGACAAGCAAATATTGAACTATTGAACATTTTCAAGCTAACAGTCGAATGGTTCGCGATTCCTCATTCCCCGTCGTACCAGACGTATTTATTGGTTTTATTATGATTTGTTTTTGTTCGGTACGGTTTTGTTCACCTCTCCCGTTGCGTGTTACGTTTACCAAAGTGACGAGTGCAGTAAGCAGGAGAGCGTAGCAGGCATGTTTTTGCGGCGCCCCGTTAGTAGTAGTATTGAGATTCAGTCGCCTCATTCAACAGATAGAAAACCTTGAAGACTTACTGAAAGAGAAAGATAACCAGGTCGATATGGCGCGCGCTCGCCTGAACGCGATGCAGGCGCACCACTGCTCGTCGGAGGGCGCGCTGTCCTCCCTCGAGGAGGCCATCGGCGACAAAGAGAAGCAGATGAACCAGCTGCGCGAGCAGCGGGACAGGGCGGAACAGGAGAAGGCCGAGGAGAGGGAGCTGCACGAGCGCGAACTCGCCGACTACAAGATGAAGCTGCACGCGCTGAACAGCGAGGTGGAGAAGCTGACCGTGAGGCTGGAGAGGGCGCAGAACGACCGCGACCGCCTCGAGGCCAAACTGGAGAGCTCCCAGTCGGAGCTGGGGAAGAGCAAGGCCGAGCTGGACAAGGCGACCATCGAGGTAGGGAGGAGCGGCGCCGACTGGGACCAGGCGAGGCAGAAGCTCGCGAGGCTCGAGCTCGAGAACGAGAGGTTGCGGCAGGAGCTGGACAGGTCGCAGGCGACGTCGTTCACGAGGGCGCATTCCCTCGGCAGGTCGCAGCAGGACTTTGACTTCGACAGGACGGACAAGACGTCGGCGGACCTGCGCCGCTGCCAGGCGGAGCTGCGCGTCACGCAGGCCGACAACGAGAGGGCCAAGTCGGAGGCGACCGCGCTGCAGGAGAAGCTGGAGAAGTCGCAGGGGGAAGTGTACCGCCTCAAGGCTCGCTTGGAGAATTCCCATCAAGAACAGAACAGCTTAAGGGAAGAGTTGGAGCGGGCCCAGTCCAACATGGCCCGTTTGCATGCAGACAAAGATCGTTCAGCCATGGAGCTGGAGAAGGCGCGCGAAGAGCTAGAGCGCTCGCAAGCAACCTTGGGCAAGGCGCAACTTCAACAGGACAAACTGCAGAACGCTCTAGACAAGGCCCAGACGGAGGTCGACAAATTACAGGAGAAGCTGGACAAGTCCCTGGCGGAGACCAGAAGGGTAAGTGGCGGCGATGTTAATCGGTAAATTACCGCGGTAATTTATCCTGGATTAAACGCGCCTGGACGGCCCATCTGCAAAAAGATCTCTCCATCACAATGCAAGACACTTTTTGGAGCAATAAAACCGGGTGCAATAAAACTAGATGGGCCGTCCAGGCACATTGGTAAGTAGACAGAAAGACATTGAAACTTTCGCTTTCCGCAGGTGCAGCTCGAAAAAGAAAAGCAAGGGTACGATTTCGAGAATGTCCAATCGCAATTGGACAAGGCTCTAGGCCAGTCTGCTCGTATACAGAAGGAAAAGGATTCTATCCAGCTAGAAGCAGATCGGCTTAGAGATAAGTACGAGAAGTCGCAGGTAAGCGGCGGCGGCGGCGACTCGAAAGCCAAAAGCGAATAATCCCGCGATCCCTTTTGCAGATCGCGATTTCCCGCCTGCAGAAGGAGAAGGAGACCGTGCTGGAGGAGACCGAAAAGCTGAAGGAACGACTGGAAATGCAGCTGAACCAAATCGCGAAGGTCCAAAGGGAACGGTCCGACATCGAGACCGAGCTGGACCTGATGAAGGAGCGCTGGGACAAGGCGCACCTCCTGCAGCAAAAAGTGCAGATCGAGAGGGACGACGCGATCGCCGAGGTCGACATACTGAAGGACAAACTGGACAAGGCGATATACGCATCGCAAAAAGCTGTCGACGACAGAGACACCGCCAACAAAGAATTCGAAAAGATATTGGAAAAATACGATAGGTAAACATTTGCTTTTCTTATCACAATAACATATACAAAGCACCTACAGAGTGCTCCAAATTCAACTTAAATTCATTACATACCAAAAAACTACTTCAGCTAGCAGTAAATGTTGTCAAGTTATGCAAAAAAAACTAAAAAAATCAGTCTTTATTTTACTTTCATTCTCTACTCAAAAATTGGACTGATTTTCTCAAAAAACGTAAGGTTGGTTTGATATAATTTCTATACCAGAGGGCTTGAAGGAGGTCGTACATAACGTGTTGGATAACTTCTTCCACCTTTTGCTAATAAATTTAGCATTTTTCATTGTAAATATGTCTTAAGTGTGAGTGTTTAAAAGAATCCGATCGTTAAACTTGACAATTTTTCACTGAATTTGCATAAAACTATAAATATTAAAATACGATAAAAGACATGAATGATTCGTAAACCAATGGAAACAAAATTATTACATTGTCATAAGTAGAGCCCGGATTTCTAAGCATTAAGCTTATTATAAATATTACAAGCAGATACATTTTCTATTAAAATGTGTACGAATTGTGTGAAAATAAGTTATTTGGCACTAATGCACTTGTTTTTACACAATTCGTACACATTTTAATAGAAAATGTATCTGCTTATGATATTTATAATAAGCTTAGTGCTTAGAAATCTGGACTCTAGTCATAAGGTCGGTTTGATATAATTTCTTTCCCAGAGGGCTTGAAGGAGGTCGTACATAACGTGTTGGATAACTTTTTCCACCATTTGCTAATAAAACTAACAGTGTTATGCTAGGAATTTCACTGTTAATATTAAAATTATACTTTTCTAGGTCCCAAAGCGACGTGTACAGACTCCAAAACAAGATAGACGTGCTGCAGGCCGATAAGGATCGATTAGAGTTAGAAATCGAGAAACAGCAGCTCGTGTCGGGCAAGTGGAGAGAGGACCAGCGCAAGCTGCAGGACGAACTTCAGCGCACGCAGGAAATGTACGACAGGGCGTCCATGCAGCTGAACAGGGCGAAGGAAATCGAAGAAAAATCGAAAGAAGAGATCGGCAGGATCGGACTGGACGTGGAGATGGCCAGGGAACGGTACGAAAAGGCCCAAATGGAGGTGAGAAGGATCCAAAGCGAGAAGGACAAACTCCAATCGGACAACGAGAGGCTTCAGTACGAGCTCGAGAGGTCCCACGCACAAACCGCGAAAGCACAAGCGAGCTACGAAAAAGCTCAAGAGGAACTGACCAGGCTGAAGCTGGAATTGGGCAAGGTGCAAGACAAACACGACTGCCTGCAGAACGAATTCAGAAAAGTCGTTGGAGAGTACGACGCGTTGAGGGAGAGCACCGCCGTCCCAGGACGGTACGGCAAGTACGACAGGGAAGACCGGACCAAAGACGAAAATGACAGACTTAGGGCGGAGATCGATAGGCTGAGGGAAAGGTTGGAGAAGACCTTAACGGACCTGGACCGATCCAGGAAAGATCTGGCGCTGGCGGAATCCACCAGGAGCAAGTATCAGTACGAACAGGAAAAAGAGAGGGGCGTGGAAAACGAAAGACTCAGAGAGGAACTGCAGAGGACGGTAAACGCGAACCAGCAACTGGAAACGAAATTGCACGAAGTCAGCATGCAGCTGGAGCTGGCCCGGTCCGAAGTGAACAAGCTCTCGAGCAACCAGGACAAACAACGACACGAACTTGAGAAGGCCGTAATAGACTGCGAGAAATTGAGGGATCGATACGAGAAGCTGAAAATGCAAACCGAAAAACTCGAAAAGGAGAACGAAAAGCTCCGTCTGGAGGTGGCCCAAGCGGACAGGAGGCAAACGCTGGCCGCCGACAAATTGAGATCCGAAGAAAGATTGGAAATGGAGAAGTTGAAAGAGAAACTCGAGAAGGCGATATTGGCCAGGGACGCAACCGAATTGGAGGCCGGAAGGCTGGCCCAGGAATTGGAGAAGTCCCAAATTCACCTCGCGAAGGCCCTGGAAACCAACGAGGCGACCAAGATAGAGTTCGAACGCATGGCGACCGAACTGTCGAGGATGCACGAGAGGATCGAAAGGGAGAAAATCGAGTGGAAAACTCTGGAACAGGAGAGGGACGTGCTGCGCGCCGAAGTGCAACAAGTAAAATCCGGCATCGACACGCAGAGAAGGACGATAGATCACAGAACCCAAGAAACGATCGTCAAACTGCAACAGGAACTGGCGCAGGCGTCGAGGGAAAGAGAAAAAATGGCCGCCCTCCTCGACAAACAAGGCAGGCAGGGCGACTCGGTGGAAAAGCAAATAATCAAGTACGAGGCCGACATCAAACAGCTAACGATGGAGAGAGACCAGCTGGTGAACCAGCTGGAAAAATCTCAAGACATGTTGATGAACTTCCAACAGGAGCTGAATCAGAGCGAAGCGGAACTGGAGAAGCAACGCGGTGAAGTAAACAGACTGAAAATGGAGCAAAAACGCATGACGCAAGATGTGGAAAGGGGCACCAAAGACATCTTGGATAACAGGGACAGGGAAATCACCAAACTACAACAACAGCTGTCTGCCGTGCAGAAAGAGAGGGATACGCACAGGGCGAGGGCGGATAAAGCGGAAAAGAGACTCCAGGAAACGGGCGCTAGAGGCGACAGCGAACTGGAACAGTGGAGAAAAGTTGTGGAGAACGAAACCCAGAGAGCCGATCAGGCCGAAAAGGCGGCCCAAGACCTGCAGAAGCGCATACAAATCATGGAGAAACAATTACAACAGCAGTTGCAGCAGATGGCACAGTATCAGAAAGCGTCAGGGATTCATCCGCCCCAGGATGACAAGGAGAACGTACGGCTGAGAAAGGAACTGGAGAAGGCGCAACTGGATCTCAAAAACAGTCACACCGAAAAGGACAGGTTGCAGTCGCAACTAGAAATGTTGGTGCAAGAATTGGAGAGGAATCAGGTGAGCGGCCGTTGACAAAAATAAGATTTGTCTTGCTTAAATTGCAGCTATACTGAGGCCCCACTCTACAATATTGATTTTATATTGTTTACTGATGTTATATTGTATATTCGTTGTATATTGTTTGAACTTATAAATTCATCACTTAATTCTAAGTGATGACACCATCTTGCTGAAAAAACATGTTACAGCTTTCAATTAAAGACAATGCTAGAGAGTGGTGCATTTGGAATCTTTCAGTTTCTAACGAAGTTAAACAATTGTCACCACTACACTATTACTTTCTTAAATTGCAGCTATACTGAGGCTCCACTCTACAATTTTGATTTTATATTGTTTCAACTATATCAAAAGAAACAGTTATGTCAAAACAAGCAAACAAGATGGCCATTACACCATGAGACTGGTGTACTACCTATCCAGTATTCAATTATCTCTGAAATTCATATTTAATAATTCTAAGTGATGAAATGACACCATCTTGCTGAAAAAACATGTTATATCTTTCAATTAAAGACAGTGCTACAGAGTGGTGCATTTGGAATCTTTCATTTTCTAATGAAATTAAACAATTGTCACCACTACACTATTACTTGCTTAAATTGCACCTATACCGAGGCCCCTCTCTACAATATTGATTTTATATTGTTTCAACTATATCAAAAGAAACAGTTATGTCAAATGAGATGGCCATTACACCATAAGACTGGTGTACTCCCTATCTAGTATTTAATTATCTCTGAAATTCATATTTAATAATTCTAAGTGATCAAATGACACCATCTTGCTGAAAAAACATATTATATCTTTCAATTAGAGAGTGGTGCATTTGGAATCTTTCAGTTTCTAATCAAGTTAAACAATTCTCACCACTACACTATTACTTGCTTAAATTGCAGCTATACTGAGGCCCCACTCTACAATATTGATTTTATATTGTTTCAACTGTACCAAGAGAAACAGTTATGTCAAAACAAGCAAAAGAGATGGCCATTACACCAGGAGACTGGTATACTACCTATTCAGTATTCAATTATCTTTGAAATTCATATTTAATAATTCTAAGTGATGAAATGACACCATCTTTCACTTTCACTTTCAGTTTGTAACAAAGTTAAACTGTTGTCACCACTACACTAATACTCAAAAATATCTGCTCGATACGTGTTTCATTAATTAAGCTATCTCTACAAATTTGAAATACTGCACGTGTAAACTATGTACTAATTTCCACAGGATTATCCGTTTAAAGATAAGTATTTAATTTTAATATTGAAAGTGGGGCTTGTGACATTATCGTTTTCTGTGCGGTGAATATTATTTTACACACTTTTTTATAACGTACATTTGTATTTTTATTTTAACACCCGTTATCTCCTATTAATGCAACCCATTTCCTTGCATATCTACCTCATTAGATGTACATATAAACGTCTGCAGTTTATACACACCAAACATTACACTTCATTTCAAGTTACTCATACCGTTCCTTGTGCGTAGCTTGAACTGCACGAGACCACGAAAAAACTCCAGATGGCTCCGCAAAAACCGTCCGAGGATTTGTCGGGCGAAAGGAGACAACTCGAGGAACAGAGACGTCAGATAGAGGAGTACAGAAAGCAAGTGGAAGAGCAGAAGAGGATCGTGGATGCCAAGCAGAAACAGGTGCAGGAAAAGGAGAGGGAGGTGAGCAACGTGGACAAGCAGCTGAAGAAACGGAAAGAACAAATGGACCAGTTGGAGAATTCATTGCAAAAGGTACGCATTTTAAAGTAAAAAAGTACATATGAATGATGCTTAATTATTGAAGGCCGGAGGAAGTGCAGCCGCGGCCGGAGAATTGCAGAAGAAGCTCACCGAGGCTGAGGATAAATACAAAAAAGCCGACGAAGAAGTTAAGAGGTTAACGGCCGAAATGGAAAGGCTGCTGCAGTTGGTGCAGATGAGCCAAGAAGAACAGAACGCGAAGGAAAAGACAATTATGGAATTACAACAGTAAGTGTATAGACACTTGGTATTATAACTTAAAGGTAAGCTTTTTTTCTCCCATAGGTCCCTAAAGAACGCACAGGCCAAGCTGAAATCTCAACAGCAAGTTCAGCAGCAATTAGAAGAACAAAGAAAGAAGGAAGAGGTAAAACGAAATATATTTTTATTCCTCAGCATAAGTAACTAATACAAGCGTTCCATTTGTTCGCCTACTCACGTTGGAAACTCGTACGTATCTTCACACGCTATTTCCAGGCCGGCCCCGCTGGTTTCCTTAAGAGTTTCTTCTAAACATTCCTCCATCTACGACAACCAGAAAATTATAACCACTGCCTCATTCCTCATTTAAATCTCTTTTGTGATAGCTTCTTTTGTGTATTTGTTGTTGTGTGTTGTTATTGTTACCCCTTGTCCTTTTGCATACTGTTCAGATTGAACCTAACGATGATGACGAAATAACGCGAAACAAAAGCCACGAGTACGTGCTCGAGTTGGAGAGCCGCGTGGAGTCCTACGAACAGGCGCTCAAAGATAACGTCAACGAAATGCGGATCCTCGAGGAGAAAGTGCAGCGGAAAAACGAAATTCTTATAGACCTGGAGAACAATAGCGTCAGGATCGAAAGTTTGAGGCGGATAGAGAGCGATCTGGAGCGCAAGAACGAGCTCGTGGGAGAGCTGGAAAGAAAACTGAAGACGTTGACCGAGAACCAAGACTCCAAGGACGATATACAAGACGTCGACGACCTGTTGTGCGTCGTCAACGACAAGGACGAACGTATTCACGAACTGGAAGACGCTCTAAGGGAGAGCGTGCAAATTTGCGCAGAAAGGGAAAACGTTTTACACCAAGAAGAAACCAAACGGAAGAAAATTATGGAGAAGGTAATTAAAAGCGTGTCTATAATGCCGCATCCATTCTTGTCGTCTTGTTTAATAGGTGCACAAGTTAGAACAAAGATTGCTCTCCTTGCAAGCTGCCCAGGCCATGAAATGTCACTCGTGTAGACCGGTCGTTTTGCGAATGCACGATCTAGAACGAAGATTGAGTGGATTGGCGGCCGAACGAAGAGATAACATGCAAGAATTGGCACATATGAAGTAAGTAAACAAACAATGTTTATATTGCACTATTTTCTTATTATTATAGTTCAAATAGATGTCCTGAAGGACGTTTTAAGAAAAAAAATTGCTTCAATTAATATAAACTGTTAATGTATGTTTAAACAAGCAATGAGATGATAAAATAATCAAACAATAAGGATACGTAGTGGTAAAACCCCTATCTTGAAGAGTTTTATGATGAAACTTTTGCAGATATATCTAACAGGATTTACCTTAAGACGGCTAGAATATATTTCATACATTCTTTCAAAAATACATTATTCAAATACTTTATTAAGTATTCCCATTTTTACCATCTTTATGTTTTCACAACTATAAACTTCAAGTTATACAATAAGAGTAATTTTTTTATAAATCATAAATTCTATCAATATGTTGTACAGGTGATCTAAATTAATTAAGTGATTAATAACGGTTTTACTACCTGAACTCGAGCCAATAATTTAACAGCTTTGGGCAATCAAATTTCTTTGCATAACAGACATAGGCAAAGTATTAAAAACAATTGGATATGACAGCATAAAATTCTGTTTGCAGAAGGGAAGTCCTCGAAGCAGCATTAAGTGAAAAAGATGCACATCTAGCTCTCTTGGCAAATAGAAGATGTCCTGAAGGACATTTTAAGAAAAAAATTGCATCAATGCATATTTTCCTATTTAATATAAACGTATATTGTATACAATGAGAGTAATTTTTTTACAAATCATAAATTCTATCAATATGCTTTATAGGGTTATCTAAATTAATTAAGTGATTAATAACGGTCTTACTACCTGAACTCGAGCCAATAATTTAACAGCGTTGGGCAATCAAATTTCTTTGCATAACAGATGTAGGCAAAGAATTAAAAACAATTGGATATGACAGGATAAAATTCTGTTTGCAGAAGGGAAGCCCACGAAGTAGCATTAAATGAAAAAAATGCACATCTAGCTCTCTTGGCAAATAGAAGACGTCCTGAAGGACATTTTAAGAAAAAAATTGCATCAATGCATATTTTCCTATTTAATATAAACGTATATTGTATATAATGAGAGTAATTTTTTTACAAATCATAAATTCTATCAATATGTTGTACAGGGTGATCTAAATTAATTAAGTGATTAATAACGGTTTTCCTACCTGAACTCGAGCCAATAATTTAACAGCGTTGGGTAATCAAATTTCTTTGCATAACAGACGTAGGCAAAGAATTAAAAACAATTGGACATGACAGGATAAAATTCTGTTTGCAGAAGGGAAGCCCACGAAGTAGCATTAAGTGAAAAAGATGCACATTAACTCTCTTGGCAAATAGAAGATGTCCTGAAGGACGTTTTAAGAAAAAAAATTACATCAATACATATTTTCCTATTTAATATAAACTGTTGTAAATGTATATTTAAGCAAGCAATGAGATGATAAAATAATCAAACAATAAGGATATGAAGCGGTAAAACCCCTATCTTGAAGGGTTTTATGATGAAACTTGTACAGATATATCTAACAGGATTTACCTTAAGATGGCTAGAATATACTTCATGCATTATTTCAAAAATACGTTAATCAAATACTTTATTAAGTATTACCATTTTTACCATCTTTATGTTTTCACAAGTATAAGCTTCAAGTTATACAATGAGAGTAATTTTTTTACAAATCATAAATTCTATCAATATGTTGTACAGGGGGATCTAAATTAATTAAGTGATTAATAACGGTTTTATTACCTGAACTCGAGCCAATAATTTAACAGAGTTAGGCAATCCAATTTCTTTGCATTAGAAACATAGGCAAAGTATTAAAAACAATTGGATATGACAGGATAAAATTCTGTTTGCAGACGGGAAGCCCTCGAAGCAGCATTAAGTGAAAAAGATGCACATCTAGCTCTCTTGGAAATGTCGGGAATCCGAAACGCGAAGCAATCCGACGAAGTCGATCGTTTGAAGTTGGACAGACGAAGATTGGTAGACAGACTCAAGCGAGAGGTAACACTTCAATTCCCCTAACTCAAATGATCAAAATTCCAGTTACTGAAAACGCTGAAAATGTTTCAATTACATGATTTCGTATTATGTACATATTATGCATTTAAAGGACACATATACATATAAAAAATTATTACAGTATTACAATTATTACAATTTGTCAGTACATACACATGTATATATATTTATCATTTTATGTATATTTATTATTTTTTGCTCATAAAATAATTTCTTAAGATGTTAAACGCTTCCAGAACCTGCCGGTGAGATGGTTTTTCTATAATCTCTTTGTTACTTTCTTCCACTGCTACTGTGTCTGCTTCCTCTTCATGTATTGTGGTTGATACACTTTCCAGAATATCGGTCTGTGGAATAATAATTAGTTAGGAGATCACTATCCATTTTAAGACAAGCTTCCAGAGGAATGTTCTCAATGTTTAATACCTTGATACACTTTTGTTTGTTCTTTTAGTTGAGCAAGAAGACTTTTCTCTTCTTCTTCATACTCGTTATCAAAACTAGCTTTTTTAAAGCAGTTTTAATTGTTTTTTTTAGTTTCATATCTGCATTTCACGTCATGGCAACTTCTGCCCCATAGTTGAAAAGTGATATGTATCCAAAAAAATTTTTGGGGATTCTCTGTTTGTAAAGCTCCTCGAAGCTTTTTATAATGCCTTGAAGTAAGCACTAAGGATTTCAGTTTTTCTTATATGGGAGGTATGTAACTCCCTCTTTACTGTGTTTATCACCGTGGCATTTAACAATTTTTAAGAACCAAAGTTTTATTAGGCAAGCTCTTGAAGAATAATTTTCATCTACAGCAGCACTTTCACCACAAATATTTTTCTGTGATACATTGAATTAATAAAAAATTCGAGCTAAAAAGTTTAACTTTTTTTGGATTTGTGAAGCCAACCGGCACTGGTCGTAAAATCTGTAGTTCCTAGTTATCGACCACATATGCTACAGCTTTTTCTTGCTACAGCTTTTTCTTGTAGAAGTACTGCAAAATTTTTGTTTTTAATGTCTCTATTACGTTTCATGTCAATCAGCTTTGTAATGTTATTTACAATTTAGGTGTCAAATGGATTTTTGATTTTTAATTATTATTGATAATGTGCTAGTCTATTGTTCTATTGTTAAACTCTTCAGTTTTCATTGTGGAAACACGTTTGTTGATTCACCAAAATAACACACGTCCGATGCGACTCCCAAACAAACTTCGGTACTACCCCGAATTCCTTCATTTGGTGTTTGTTGTGACGATTGGGAATTCACTCATTCACCTTTACCAGGAATTTCGAATTAGAGAGATTCTTCGTTTTAAATCGGCATCATCATTCTTTTTCGAGTTACAAAAAGTTCAAATCGGAGAAATTTGAGTTGAGGAGAATAAGATTTTAGGGGGACAGGAAAGTAATGTTGTTTCTTGAAATTAAAGTTAACATTTACATTAAAGTTTTTATTTTTAATCAATAATGTAATCACCGTCCTTATCAACAATCTTTTGCTATCTAATGTGCAAATTTTCAATGCCGGATCGATAAAAATCAATTGGTTTTTGAACAAAACATCTGGAGGTGGCATTTTGGACATCACCCAAATTTTCAAATTTTTTACCACTTAGAAAATGTAGCAATCGAAATAAATGGAAATCCAGTGGCGCAATATTGGGCGAGTATGGTGAGTGAGGCAGTGCCTCCCATCCCAATTCATTAATTTCTTCCAGGATTCGTTTTGTGCAGTGCGGTTTTGCATTATCATATTGATCAATTGTTTGATCGATTGATTGATTGATTAATGATTAGTTGATTGATTGATCAGTGATTAATGATTAGTTGATTGATTAAATGATTGATTGATTGACTGATTGATTGAATGCTTGGTTGATAGACTGATTGACTGATTGTCTGACTGACTGACTGATTGTCTGATTGACTGACTGTCTGATTGGCCGACTGAATGATTGATTGATTGATTTATAGACTGATTGATTGATTGGCTGATTGAATGATTGATTGATTGACTGATTGATTGAATGATTGGTTGATAGACTGATTGACTGTCTTGCTGACTGATTGGCTGATTGATCGATTGATCAATTAATTGATTGACTGATTGATTGAATGTTTGGTTGATTGATTGATTGACTGACTGAATAATTAATTGATTGATTCATTGATTGACTGACTGGTTGACTTATTAATTGACCGATTGGCTAATTGACTGATTGGCTGATTGTCTGATTCACTGACGAACTGACTGATTGTCTGATTGACTGACTGACTGATTGTCTGATTGACTGATTGTCTGATTGACTGATTAACTGATTGACTTGTTGGCTTATTGATTGATTGACTGATTGATTGATTGATTGACTGACTGAATAATCGATTGATTGATTGCCTGATTGATTGACTTATTGATTGACCGATTGACTGATTGGCTGATTGTCTGATTCACTGATGAACTGAGTGATTGTCTGATTGACTGACTGCCTGATTGACTGTTTGTCAGATTGACTGATTAACTGAATGTCTTGTTAGCTTATTGATTGATTGACTGATGGATTGATTGACTGATTGATTGATTGATTGACTGATTGATTGATTAATCGATTGATTGTTCTTTGATGGTCGATCGAGGTTGGTTAAGAGTATTTGACAGTTCCTCGATTGTCTGACACGGATTTGCTTTCATTTCCACCCTTAGCATGATATTGAATAAAGTTGTTGATCTTCCTGATCGATACTAGTTGAAAAGATCAAAATTACCGGATTTGAACTTGGAAAACCACCATTTACAAACATCTAGTACAATTGGATTAACATCGCAAATGTTTTTGGTAGCAACAGTTGCGTTACTACCCTTGTGAAATTCAAGAAGCATATAGTGCTGGATATGTACCTCTTCTAGTATTTGGCTGGCCATTTCACCATAAATTCCAAAAAGCAATTTAAGATTTAATTATTTACGAGTAAACAAGTTACTGTAACCTTAGAATGTCTTTGGCAGGACTTTAAAGTATACAATGAGCTGATAAATGACAAACGAATATCGACATAGGCAGAAATGACATTACTTAAAAATATTTCTAGTTAGAAATTGTACTATATATATATTTCTCTGTATATCATTTATGACGATTTCATAACTGAACTTTGAGTTCATTTTTACAACTGTCATAATGACGGTTCGTTTGCTTTTTGTCATGTAGAACGAGTTGAGCGTATCCCTGATAGAAGAAGACAGCCTCTCGATTGAGGACGAATTGGACGTGGACCGGAACTCGCTCAACGGGAAGGCCGGCACGTGACAGCAATAAAATCGCAACTCCGGCGAAAATTTAGCTCTAGCACTGCCCTGGACGCGTCGTAGACCGCTCTGCCGTACGGCTAGACTATTATTTATTCGTTTAACGTACGGAACATGTAATGTAAATGCGCGAGTGTACGCAATTCACGTTATTGAACAGTTTCCTGGTCGATTCGTTAATAATTTAAGGAGAAGACACGACAATAATCGGGGATTGAGGCAGAACGCGCGACATACGTTACGTTATATCGTGTATTATACGCGCCACGAAGCGTACTTGCCGGAAATAATGCCATTTATTAACTGTCCGAACGCTGGGGGCTTCGTAAATGCGTACGTAGCGCGATTTTTCAATAACTGAAGGATCAATTATAAAAAAAAAATTATCATTTTATTTCAAACAAATTCAAAATTGTTCGCTTTATTCTCCCTTCAGTGTTTGGACAGTGTTTCTTGTGTAATATAGCTGTATTATTAGGTAAACATTATACAGAATATGTTAGTTCTAATTAAGACATCCGTCAGATCATAGATAGACAATTATTTCGTTTTCTATTTTCCATTATTTATACACCCCTTTTCCTCATTTTGTACAGTTAATTTTAAGCGTCACAGTGACCGTATATATATATATATGTATATGTATCTATACCACCATCACCTTTATATAAATATATATATAGCGGCAAAAGTAATAATACTACAAGACGTAGAGGCATTATATTAAAACTGAATTAAAATAATATTTATAGATTTGGAATCAACTCATAGATTATAATTAAACGATAAGTTAAAAGAAAAACCGTTTAAGAATACAATACGTTTAGGTAAATGTACAGTATTGTAAAAAGGTTTCGTTACGTATCACGCGAGGAAGGGTCGTCGCGTCGCTCGTTTTCGCGGGATCGCACGAGATCCTCTCTTCCGCGCGTCGACCGGACATTCGCACAAAAGCAAAGCAAACTAACCTCAAGGCCCCCCTCCCCCGAGACGTGTCGAAGCCCGCGCGGCCGGCGATCCGACGGTTCGTTTAATTTTTAAGTACGCGCATAAAATCGCTGATTACGCATTGTACATTCATCGTAAAAACTCATATCATTCTAAGGCCGAGCAACACTGCCACTCTCGTGCCATTATTACGTATTAACGCCATCGGAGGTGTGAACCGCGCCCTGACGGATGTTATTAGTTTTGGGGAGAAACTAACAAAATGATTTAAAAGTTAAAATTTTGAAAAAAAAAAAAAATTGGGTATATTACTATCCTTTGTAAGTGGTAAAGAGACCAAAAGTGCGCAGAAAAACATTAAAGATATACCACTAACGTTGCTTATTACTATTTGAAATTTAAGCGAGTATAATAGTGTTAACGTGTTCAACAAAGTACGATCACAAACTTTCCTGCTTGTAGTAAACGTGTAGTCGTTGTACGAATTTCGTTTTCTTCCGCTTCGAAGTAAAATTCAACAATTCGATAATTTTTCAGGTACATAGCACAGAATTGTCTAAAGTGGCTGCTATTTTGATGAAACGCACAGTTTTGCATTAACTACACCTAAATTGATTAACCTTTATGAATTCGTTTTCCTTCATTGTAAAACAATTGTTACATATTATGAAACCAATCAATTGTGGCGATATATCCACTGAATTTTCCATAAATAATTAAAATGTACATGCAGATTGTACATTTTAAATGCAATTACAGATAAATATCGCATATTTGTGACAATGAACAAGCATTATATTTTACTATTAAGTTTAGAATATTCATATTTATATGTTACAACTTGGAATGTGATTTTATCGAGTGTAATAGAAGAATAGCTCGACTGTTTTATCAATTTGTTATAATTTACTATCTATTAGTGTACAGAATAGAGATGATTGCAATTCTTTTAACTTCATTTTGCTCAATATGCTTTAAGGTATATGTGATCTTTTCAAACTTATAATTAAGCTATAATATCTAATTATTTATCTTATAATCAAATGCAAAGCCGACACTATTCTCGTGAACCTTTGGTTTGGGAGTAGTGAAACTTTCATAAGCATATTTTTAAACAACATTAAAGTTAAAATAGTGAGCCACGTTGGACTAAAATTGTTGCTGTACCTTAAACCTATTTGGTCTAATTTCACAAAGCAATACAGGTCTATAAACGAAATTGATCGATTCGTAAACTGAAACTTATCCCCCCCGTATATGTTCTTGTTTGTTCTTGTCGGTCGTCTATATCCCTCAAAAGTTGAAGAAAAGAAATATTTAACTAACGCCTAGTTTAATTAATACAATTCTCGACCCCCCCCCAAAACCACTAAGTATGCCAAGCGAAAAATTAAAGCGCTCTACTCATTCTGTGTGTATTTATGTACTTAAACTGTTTACCATTACTATTTACTCTTAACAGCTAGCAAATATTAAATAAAACAGGTGTGCACAATAACGATTGAATGAGTGCGCGTGTTGTCGTCACATTGTATCACAATTACGACACCTTCACCACACACACACACACACACACACACACACACACATATACACACACACATACATAGAATGGATTCATAAAAACAATCACATAGCGGACCGTGACAATTTATTCTTTTATTTCGTATCGTTACTATCTATTTGCATTTTTACGATATATATCACGGAACACAAGCAAATAGATCATTCGACGTTTCACATATCTCATCATATATACATATATCGAGTCTGATTGAGAAAGAGGAAGAAACTATTTGTGAGAGGAGAAATATCAAGTTGCTTTTTATAATAAATACTAATAATAAATTACGTTACCGAAAAGAAAGTAATTTTTGGATTCGTATATATTAGAGAAAGGAAAACGAACCGTTGTTAGTTGAGCGATATATAAAATTAAAGTAATAATGAATGTTACAATTATTATTGTTATAATTCTGGCGTGTACCAATGGGCCGTTCGCTCGCGCTAAAACGCCCAAAATTGCCGAAAAGTTAAAAACGAAAGAAACTATCCCGGGGCCGGGAGGCGAGCGAACGAAAATATCGAAAAATAAATACGCAACAGTACATTGTACGATAGTGAATACCTAAGTAGTTGACGATGTTATTTTTTTAAGTTGACTCCGTGTACGTTCCCTTAATGTCATGCTGTTGTAAAAGCGAATCCGAACGATGTGTACGTGAACGTGTGAAAAAGAAAGCGATGCAAAAACTACTTTTTCGTTTTATTCCCCCCAACACTCAAAAAATAAAAAAAATTTGAAAATGCTTGAACTTCTGCAATTATTTGCGATTGCTCCTGAAGATAAGCCAAATGAAACGGAACTGTATGATAGAGAATTCAAATTTGAAATACAAAAGAAATTTATATTTCTAATATACAACATTGAGACCATAAACAACCAATGGAAAATCCTTCAAATTTAGAAGATTTATACAACTATCCATGACATCTGCTGATTTTTTAATATTAGGAAATTAAAACGGCCAGTTTTAATTTCCTAATATTAAACCAAAATTCTATGATAGCTAGGTCCTAAATCAACGAAAAGATAAAGGAAAGAAAAGACTGAACAGGGTGATGTTTTTGTATGTTTTAGTTAACTTCTGCATTAATAAAAATATTGTTTTTATTCGTATTGCTTTTTTTATTTGAACGCAGTGAGTAAAGGGTCTTCTCATCTTTGTCACTTTGTATATTAGTCATATTCAAAAGAAATGCTTTTTTGCATAAATAAGTTTTTTGTAAGAAATCATAATTTAACGTTAATATACGTAAATTAACAAAACATACACAATGCAAATGATAAATTACTTGTCCTGAAACAAACTAAAACGAAGGTTGTAATAAATTCCAATATTTACGTAACTTGCAAACGCTATTTACTATTGCAAATAAAACAAACAGACATGTTTGAATGATACACGACGGTAAAAGTTAAGTCGCAAGCCTAATTTTTGTGTAGACAGTTTTTAGTCGAGTATGCACAAAGTTGTTTACAACTGTTCTTTTAGTTGTAGACTAGGTTTTCTCGACAACAGTTAATTACTATAAGAACGTCGTTTTCTGTAAGAAATGTCGAACAATCAAAATGTAATTTTAAGATAAAATATTAAAAAAGAATTATAAAAACCTATTATATTACGCCCAATGCACGATAACATATCAATATTAAATAAGATCGAATTCTTTTTTGAATTTAATTAACGTAGGTGACTTTAAAAAAAACACTTGTAACTAATTTGTTATTTCTAAAAAGGCCAATCCTTAAATTCGCCCTAAAACTAACACTTATAGGTGAATAGTTAGTTTTAATAGTTTAAATTCTTTTCTTAACGTTCATTTTAACAATCGGGCTAGTACGCATTACAACATTTAAGATTAGAAATAAATTTCATACAACTAGCGTTATTTCCTAAAAGCGTTACAGCGTACCTAACTTTAACTCGGTTTTGCAAATATTTTCGCAATATAATTAGTGCATAGCAATTTAGTAAACGTGTTCTTTTACTTCGTCGGGTGGTACAACTTGTTTCAAGGTGCCCATTTGAAAATGGCTGTTTACATGTGCAAGAAATGTCAATAAAAAGTTAACCATCGCGATTTCATCGTTACTGAGCATGAGGTAAGTTATTAGCCCACAATTTCGTCGCGCGAATAACCAGAAACGTCCGTTGCAGTAGCCGACAAAGTTCGGAATCGGACGAAATGGACATTTCAGAATTATCCGACACTTTGGTCAAAAACGTAAAAAGTTCAGATCGGAAAGTGCGAAGGCTGAGAGTCTCGAACGAGTCGTTAGACAATGGTCCCGTAGATAGCACGACCAGGGCCGTGCGGAACAACACTTTAATCCAAAACGCCACGTACTCGCACCCTTTGATGAATTTTTCCACGTCTCCGGTTTCTCCCGACTATCCCGACCTGATACCGGAGAAACCGAAACGAACGGCTCACCAGAAATTCAAGCCCCTCGCTCACAGTTCCTCGCATAACCTGCCCGAGATGGAACGTAACGATATGCGTTTCGAGGGCATTTTAGAATACGAAGAAAAGCTGCCTGGTAAAAACTTCTAGTGGTTTTATATCTTTTGGTTCTGGTTTTAGTATTCACAATTCGAATTATAGCAGAGTAACAGTTCCAAAAAAGTAACAATTCTGGCAAGTAACTTCTAAGAAAAAGTAACAGTTCCAAAAAAGTAACAGTACTAGAAAGTAACTTCTAAAAAAAGTAACAGTTCCAAGAAGCAAATTCTAGAAAGTAACTTCTAAAGAAAGTAACAGTCCCAAAAAAGTAACAGTTCCAAATAAGTAACAGTTCCCAAAAAGTAACAGTTCCAAAAAAAGTAACAGTTCCAAAAAAGTAGCAGTTCTAAAAACAACAGTTCCTAAAAGTAACAGTTCCAAAAATGTAACAGTTCCAAAAAAGTAACAGTTCCAAAAAAATAACAGTTCTAAAAACAACAGTTTCAAAACTGATTTTATTTAATTTTTTGCGATTAAAATGTTATTTTTATTCGTAACTACAATGGAACTCTTCTAACTCGAACTATCAAAGGTCGCAGTGAAAAATTTAGGTTATGGAAAAGGCTTAAAAAATGTCAATTACTTGTAAACTGGATAGTAAAGCACGGGACAAAAAAATATTCCTAGTAAGAGAAAATTTTGAGTTAGAGGAGTTTGACTGTTGTTGCAATTTGTTTAATCGAAAACAATGTACCTTCTAAGCCCGACTGAGCAGACACGACGTGACATTATAGATTTCCCATCGAGTCCATCCGAACTGAAAAAGATAATGCTCGAGATGCCGATCGAGGTGTGCCCCGCGGAATTGAGCGACACCGAAAACGACAAGTCGATATACGAAGCGCACCTGAGTTCCAATTTGCAGAACGTCTCGCTGACGATGAACGAGAAAGAGGGTAAGGGTAATTGGGGAAACGGGCAGTTTCGAGTGTGTCGGTCGATTCCTTCGCAGGCAACCTGAATTTCCTCGCGCACGGTAGAAGGAGCAATAAGCTGCGCAGGATCAAAGTGGTGCACACCGAAGTGGGCCAAGACAGCGACGTCTCCAGCTTGGATAGTAACTCGGACAGTTTGAAATCGGAGGACTGCTTCCAGAGCGTTTTGGATTTGGACGACGATTGTTTGGAAATAACAGAAAGTAAGTGGAAAAATATGTACGTTTTTCACACAGAAAAAATGTCTTTTTATTACCTGAACCTTTAGATCAAATCTTCAATCAACAATACGCTCAGTCTAGTAATATTGACCATACACTGGAGTGATAATAAGTTTATCTATTATTGACCAACTGATAAAACATACCTATACGCTACCTAGGTATTTAAATTCAAGTTAATTTAAAAAAAGCTGACGTGTTAAAGGCATTAACATGTGTCTTTAATGTTATTAAAAGAAAACCATCTATGAATGTGAAATGAAATGCCATTAAAATGTGAATAAGTTGTTGATCATGAATAATAAGTCATTGACCCCTATAACTGAATAATGTGTTTTGACAAAATTCCAAAAAATTATCAAGTTTTGTTTCAAAGGGGATTAATTTTAAAGCAAAAACTATTAATGTAATTAATAGTCAAGTGGTACCCCATTAGTAAGTTCTTTTCATTTTCTGCAGAACCATGATTTTTTTTAAGGTCAACTCCTTACCAAGACATTAATTTTTTAAGCGTAAAGGTAACAATGATGTTTGATATTTTGAAAAATGATGTTAGGCTACGAAAGCCTGAAAATGTAAATACTGATTATAGTGCTACAATTTTTTGAGTGGTGTTTATAAAATGATTTATTCTAGAGAAGAAAGAGTTGAAATTGTTGAAATTTATTACCAAAATACAATTGCAAGAAGTTTCATTGAAAACCATCGTAATAAAATATGAAATAGTAAATCGTCCAGTTCGAAATGAAACTATTGAAGTTGCAGTTTTGGGATATTTGCAAATGAGCATTTGAGCTCTTGAGCATCCGTAGAATTTTAAAGCCACATAAATTCCATCAATTGAAAATGATTTTGCTTTAAGAATTAAATGAGCAGATAGTTTGTAACCAAAATTTGCTTTATAATATTAAATTGGAGAATTATTAATTTTTTGAATTTATGCATTAGATTATTGTCTAGTTTTTTGCTAAAAACAAGTAAAAGGTGTACATATAAAAATTAATATCCCAGCAAGGAGTTAACTAATTTAAAAAACGATCTTATTGTTCTGTAGAAAATAAAAAACAGCTTTCCAATGAAATTATTAAGTTACATTAATAGTTGTTACCTAAAAATTACTCCCCTTCATTAGAATTTAGCAAAATTTAGAAAAAAATTCTAAAAACTTGACATGTTCTTTGAATTTTTTCAGAACTTTGAGTTTTGATTTATAAGATTAGCAAATTTCTGTTGGAACACTCTGGGTATTTTCTTCCTTATTTTGTCTTACAGTTAACTTTATCAACTGTGAAAATTAACAGATATTAAATGAAAGCTGTCCGTGAATGTGAGCTAAAACCTTATGAAAAGTAATTGCTACTTAACCTTCGTTATCTGTCAAATCTGACAAATAATGAAGGTGAACTAAATAATTGTTAATTTATTAAATGTTTATAAAAGATAAAATGTTATTTTATATTATCTAATTACATTTTTGATTAGATAACATATAGTATATTGTTTAACAAGTACGTGAAGCCAACATTTATACATGAATGTGAAGTTGAGTGTATAAATGAGTGTAATAATGAGTGTATAAATGTCTTCATGCATGTATTGCACACTATACTTTTTCTACGACTGTAAATAATACAAATTAATGTTGAACTGTTTAATTTTCACCTTTATAATGATTGTAATTATTAATAGTGATGTTACAGTTTGTTAGATTATTAAACTTAACATCTATAGTTTTCCCTGATGATTTGTTAATAATGTTGCTGCTTGTGGTCAAGGCAAAATTTGTATTTTATTTGTATTTGTAGTTGGTAAAAGTAACCTTCAGCCTCTGCTGAAGATTTCCCACTTCTGTGTTGTTTTAGTGTTAATCTGCACCAGTTGCAACTAGAGGGGAAACCGAGAATCCTCTGAAACAGTGGCCTGTATATCCTTGTAGGTGTGGTAGTTTTAAAAATTTTGCAATTTCATTAGGCATTTTTCCAAATTTGTTTATCCCGATGACTTGGCGAGTATATTTCCTTTTTGGTAGTTGACAAAGAATTTGTCTTCTTGATAATTTTGAGGACAAAGGGCCGCATATTTCTGTATAACTCTGAATGGATACAGTAAATTTTCTTGTAATTTTGGTTTTTGTATCAGGGACGAATGCAAGAACACTTCCTAAATCTTTAATATCACCTATTTTCATTTCATAAATTTCAACTGCTGTTTCTTTTTAGAGCACTAGATTATTGATTAATTTTATTAACCAAAGTAATATTATTATAATATTACTTTGGTAAATATAAAAATTTTGTCAGGCACCTCATTTATGAACTTGAAAATTTGTTCCTTCTCCAATACATAAGATTTTTGTGGAATATGTCCCTCATTCTTCCGTTTTTAAATATACACTAACTTTTGGATATTTACCAATGACAATGTTGTTTTTAATGTTAATAGTATATTTTAGCATTGAGTAATGGCTCCACAGTGTTGATGATTTAATATTTTTCGCGATAAATATGCGAGTGTAACATTTTCAGAAAAGGATTGAATATTATTTTTGCTGTGTCAGTTCATAAATTTATTGTACGTACTTTCATAAATTTCCTTTGACTTCTGAGGCAATAGAGATGCACTAGCGGTTTTTGCTGCATCCGTAATATTCGGTGGAGTATTTCTATATCAGAGTCTGTAATTATTATTCAAACAAGCAATAAATTGATAACTGTACAAATTTAATAAATTCAATGCATTCCTTATAAAGTAAATCCTATAAGAAATGCGTATTTTAGACATTGGTATTTAAAAAGAAACTTTAGCTGTAGTAATCAAACTGAAGCAATTTCAATAAATTGGTGGTGTCGCTGGTATATATTTTTTGTGCAGTGTCTTTGTCAATGGTTTTCCTAAAATCTAATTTTTGCGTCACTATCTTGTGAGATCATCCACAACTTAATCCTTTAAAGAAAGTACATAACTTTACTAGCATGCAGTATGTGAGATAGCATACAATTGTAAGTAATTGCAGAGCAAAGTAAAATAAATGTCACCACTACACTTTCATTGCTCCTGATGATGCCAACTTGGTTAATGAAACGTGTGTCGAGCATTCTTTTTCACATTTTGGTGTGGTGGTGAAGTTTATTTTACTTTATTACAGAGCCTCAACTTTAATTACTGGGTAATGGTTGAATTTCCGTTTTAAGGGAACGAATCTCCCGAACCGATAGAACCTCTGAGCGCGGCCGAGGAGCGCAGACACGCCAGACACTGGCAGCGCATGGTGCTGCCCGGCGGAGAGCAGCGGACGATCGATATGCGAGTCATCGAGCCGTACAAGCGAGTCCTGTCGCACGGCGGCTACCTCAGGTCCGCAGGTCACACCGCCATCGTTGTGTTTTCCGCCTGCTTCCTGCCCGACAAGTCGCGGATAGATTACGACTACGTCATGGACAACCTGTTCCTGTACGTCCTGTGGACGCTGGAGCGGTTAGTTACGGAGGACTACGTCTTGATCTATTTGCACGGGGGCGCGTCGAAGTTGCCCTCGTTCTCGTGGCTGAAGCGCTGCTACCAGATGGTCGGCCGGAAGCTGCGGAAGAACCTGATCCACCTGTACATCGTCCATCCGACGTTGTGGATCAAAACCATGCTCTTCATGGCTAAACCGTTTATAAGGTAAGCACACGCCGGATGCGATTCGTTTGCGGCGCATGTTGAACGTTTACGATTTGTTTTCAGTACAAAATTCTACAGGAAAATAACGTTTTCCGCGAGCTTGAAGGAACTAACCGCCAGGGTACCGTTGGAAATGACGGCAATTCCCGAGAAAGTAAAAGCGTACGATAGCCTCCACTGCTCTATTTAACCAAACGTACGCCGGCATTCCTATAAAATCTAAGAATGAATCAGTATTTATTAGTTGTATTTGCGTCGGGTTGTAATATTTATCACTGAGATATTAATTATCATATAATTATCTTCTTTTATACCTTTGATATATGAGCAGCCTTAATAATTAACATAATGTTTCTATTTCCTTGTACTTACTGTGATTTATTTTTGTTTTGTATACGATATGTTCTTGAATTTTCGAGATATTTACATTAAAGTTAATTTAAAACGTAACACGTGCAGATATAAAAAAAAAAACAAATAACAAAACCATGTACAAAGAAAAACAAAACTGTCGAGAGGGAGCAATACGTACGTCATTATTTAAGTTTACCGAAATTTTAATGTAAATATCGCATTCGCAAACCTTTCTTGTTGATATAAGTGCGGAGACATCGAATTATTTGTACATTTTTATACGAAGGCCGCATCGGCACGCACCATTCTTTCCCATGAAAAATAATTAGTTCGTAAGCAATACTGTTATTAGAATTGTGGTGATACAATAATTATTTATTTTTAATGTGCAAGTGAAGTGTAATATAATGCAGGCATAGCAATATCTATTTTAGCAGAAATGAAATGTGTTTGTGAAGGTAATAAAAGTAATAAACATGACACTGAATGTTTTTATTATATTTTGTCCCTTTTTAACAAAAGACTAAGTCCTCTTAACGAGACATAACGTTGAGACGATGCAACATTGACTTGACGCTTATGTGACATTGATATATAACAATTCATTGCTCCTGATAATGCTCCAGTTAAAATGTTTGATGTAGTGATGATAATAAAATTCGAATTCATATAAAAAGGTCACTAATAGTTTATACAGGTGTCCCAAGGAAAATTTGTGAAAACGTGAGTGCTCAAAAGTTTATTATACATGTAAATAATGATTCTGACACAGAAGACAGTAGTTTTGAGAGTGACAAGAATTAGTTCACGAATAGTGGTTTTTCTTTCTTTATTTGTTTTAGTAATTTTGTTGATATTGTTCTTACTAATGTTTGTTATTTCTACCTAATATACTATTTCCACTTAACATTAAGCAATACCTATGTAAAATGTGGCCCTGAATTGCAAAAAGTATACATGAGGGGAGTTTTATTATCAGAAGCCATAAAACCTATTATAAACTGGGAGAACTATACACTATTTATACAGACGTGTTCTGTATAAACTGGCTGTTTTTAACAATAAATTGCACTACAGTGGTTCGGCCTTTAAATCAAAACGTCATCAAAACATTTTGTTGCAGAATTCCAGTTAAGAATTTATTGGCAAGGGTAGAATATGTGGATAGTGTTTATGGTGTCACCGAAACTATCAATTTATTAAATGCGGTTTATTATACACACAGGCTGTTCCAACGAAAATTTGCCACCCCTATAACTCAATATCTGCAAGACTTTGAAAAAATTCCAAAAATTTGTTGCATTCTATTTTGGACGGGACTAATTTTTGAGCAAAAACCTTTAATGAAATTTTACCCCTTTAGGGGAGTGTAACAAACAACCCTCTCAAAATTTTTTAATCAGTTATCGAGTGTGGCTCCACATTGAAAAGTCCTTTTTATTTTCTACACAATCATGATTGTTTTTAAATCAGTCAACTCCTTTTACAGCTATCTCCAGTTAAAAATTGAAGTTGTATTTTCGCTCAAATTACACACAATATAATCCTAAAAATGTGATTGCTGGATTAACTTAACGATATGTCAAGTTTTATTTTGGATAGGACTAATTGCATGAGGGATTAAAAATTTGTCATTTTCTATGCTATCATGATTTCATTTTAAATCGGTCAACTACTTATTGAGAATTTTTTAAGTGTACAGGTGAAAATGATGTTTTACTTTTAAGCTACCTGAAGTACAAATGAAAGCCTACATTTAAAATGATTTACTTTAGAAAAAATCGAAATACTTAGAATTTATTACTGAAATAATAAACGTGCTAGGGTTATGGTAAGAATTTTCTATGAAAACCATCCAGACAAAAATGTATGTCCAAAAAGCCAAATATAAAAACCAATATTGTCAATATTCAATGCATAAATTTCAAACTACTGGTTCTGAAGCTAACAAAAAGCACGAAATAGTAAATCGCCCAGTTCGAAATGAAACTATTCAAGTTGCATTGTTGGGATATTCGCAAATGAATCCCATTCATATTCACTTAGAACAATATCCCAGGATTCTAACATTTCTCGCTCTAGCGTCCATATAATTTTAAAGGCACATAAATTCCATCAATTTTAAAATAATTGTGGCCTTTAAAATAAAAACTAAACGAAGATGATAGTTACCAAAATTTGCTTTATAATATTAGATTGGTTAATCTTTCAAAACCTTACAGTTATTGAGTTATGTGGGTCGCAAATTTTCACTGGGACATCCTGTAACACTTTTAGAAAAAGATGTAATGAGGTAGTTTAAAAGTTTTCCAAATTTTGAGTCCGGACAAAAGCATAATCAGAAATTTAAAAGAAATTGTATAAGATAAGCAAAATTTTTGCTTATCTTGTGCCGTTTGAAAAACAAATTAGATTATTCAGCAACTCCTTCTTCAGATTTCTCAAGTTAAATTCCGATCTCAGATTTCAAAATGAAATCATTGCTGGTAGCATACAAAAAGAAAAAAAGTTAAGAATCATTTGAACTCACATTACTAATAATTATATATGGAAATGATTCTGTAAGCATTAATTTGTCGATTCCTTTTCTATCAAAGATCATATTTGAAATTGTGACCGACATTAAACAAGTTGAACTGACAGTGTCAGTTAATTTCGTCAATAAATCGTTTTGACGGTCACCGTTACTTAAAGCCGTGAATATAATTCGCACTATAAGCATAGATTAAGCGAACGTTTTGTTAAAATTCGGCAAATTTTGAGAAATCCGTTTAAATTTGTCGCCAACTTAAAAGCAAGTCGCGATGTCAACCAAACTTGCGGATAGTGACGCGCACTTTCGATAACAAATTCCCACGTTAAAACGATGCCCGGCATTGAAACCGAAAAGACAGAAATGGAAAACCAGCAAAACGAAATTTACGTTCCACCGCAGGCTGTGCGCGAAGTTACGCAGACGGACCGACTGAATAAGAGGCTTTTAGAATCGTTCTTGCAAAGGGTCAACGAAAACGGTTTCCAGGTGAACACGGACAGCGAGGACCAAGAAGAAAATAGCGAAAATTAAAATAAATACTAACATTATTATGATTGAATATATTTTTTTATAAATCCTATTTATAACCTCAAAAAATAGTAAATAAAGAGCGGGAAATTAGAAGTTGCGTTTGATTCTTGCGGCGATGTCGTCTCCGGAACGTGGTGTCATTTCGGGCGACGAAGGTGAAAACGACTTGGAGCGCGTAATAGAAAACGATCATCGAGAAGCGGTCGAAGCGGATGGCGGAAGCGATAAAGAGAATGAAGACGAGGAAAATGATAAACGAGTCGTCAAACCGAAACGCGTAATAAGAAATCCCAGACCGAAGTTGAACGTGGAAGTCCTGAGAGGGCCTAAAGGGTTGAGCTGTCTCGAAAACTATTTCAAAGAGATCAAATTTAAAGGGGGCGGACACGAAGCCGAAGATCTACGTACCGTCATGAAAACCTACGAATACTGGTGCCATAGGCTCTTCCCGAAGTACCCTTTTGACGAGTGCCTGGGGAAGATTGAGAAACTAGGCTCGAAAAATAATATGCAGGTAATTACGGAATAGTAATCGAAGAAGGGGATATGATTGTCCATCATTTAACATTATTTCTCTTTTATAGACGTATTTAAAAAGGATTCGCCTCGGTATGGATGATTTTGGAACGTCAAAAGCACAAATTTCGGATGAAGAAGAAGAAGAAGAGAAAGCGGAAGAGACAAATCGTGACCAAGCGTTCAATACGTTAATGCCACAGATTGCTAAACAAAGTAGTGCAGAAGAAGAACAACAATTAACGGATGAGCAACTGGAACGAATGAGAACAAATAAGGAACGTGCCCAAAGATTGCGACTCGAACGATTGCAGAAAATGCAAGCTAAAGTAGATTTATTGATACAGCAATCTGGGGCTTTAGAAAGTCCAACATCGCAAACTGATGAAAACATGTTGCAACAGAATGATAAAAATGATGATGACCAACAATTGGGGCAGTCAGGTGTTGAAAGTACTTCGATGGAATACGAATAATTATTTGTGTGACGTCGAATATGTAAAATAAACTGTAATTTTTTTTAACAGAAAAGGAATTTTATTTCTTATATATATTTTTTAAAACTGATTAAAATTTTAAAAGGATTTTGTTCAGATTCAACAACTTTATTTTTTCAACATTTGTTTACATAATAAAGGTAAATAGCCATAAATTTGTTTCATAAATTTAAATGTGTATACAAAGCAAACTCGAATCTTTCACACTTTGTTTAGATAAACATTCAGAATTTACTAGAGAGGGGTGTTGAACATATATTTTTAAAAATAATTCATTCTCTTAGTTGACTTTAGAGGGTTGAACATTTCTTTTTTCAAAGTATTTTTTTTATTATAATAATAATGGCTTCTGATAGCGATACTGAAGTTTGCGCAGATAATTTATCGCAAATTTCAAATGATTTCGATATTGCTGAATTTGACACCGAGTGTGAAAGTGATGAAGACTTCTTTCATCCTAGAGGACTTAGAGTTTTACCAATACTGTCTAGTGATTCTGAACAAAGTGACAATGAAGAAGTGGAGTGATCAGAATATGATAATCCTCCAGTTATTGAACAATTTTTAGGACAAAGTGGCATTGTTGTGACGTCAAATAATCCGGAAAGTGTGGTTGAAGTGGTTCAACTTTTCATAGGGAACGATTTGTTTGACTATATGGCAGAAGAAACTAATTGTTACCACTCACAAAATGTTGATAGGTTCAAAGACAGTGAGAAATTTGTGAAATGGAAAGACGTGGCTGCGGTAGAATTGAAAAAATTTTGGGATTACTTCTACTTATGGGTAAAGTTTGTAAAGATAGTGGGGATGAATATTGATCTACATACAGAACAATCGAAATCCCAATTTTTGCGCAAGTGATTACGGATCGTTTCCACCAAATATGGTATTCGCGGGATTTTTCTAATAATGAAAATGACAATGAAAGAGATCGCCTTAAAAAAATTCGCCCAATCGTATCTTATTTTATTACAAAATTTTAACAAGTATATAAGCCACAACAAGAGTTGTCATTAGATGAAAGTATCATGCCATGGAGAGATCGTCTATCATTCAAGATGTATAATGTTTCAAAAATCACCAAATATGGGGTTCTTATTTGAATGATTTGTGAAGCAAAAACAGGCAATTTTCGAATATATTATGGCGAAGGAAGTCGACTTCAGAAGACAATTCTACACCTCCTACAGCTGTATGAAAACTTGTGGCACCACGTCTATATGGAGAATTATTATAATTGTGTCGATACGAGTCAAGTCTTGTTACAAAATGGTTTCCGAAGTTGTAGTACTATACGTAAAAATAGAGGCCTCCCTGCATGTTTACAAAATGCAAATTTAAAAAAAGGTGAATCTATGTTTCGTCCCCGAAAAGATATTCTTTTACAATGCTGGCAATCAAAAAGACCCGTTCGAATGATATCAAAAATTCATTCAGTCAGTATAATAGAGAGTACAAATATTGATTGGAAGACAAAAGAAAAAATTTGGAAGCCGATGTGCGTTCTAGATTATAATAAATTCATGAAAGGTGTCGACCGCGCCGATCAATATTTGTCAAATTATTCTATTGTACGACACACAAAAGATGGAAGAAAAGGTCAGTGATGTTCTTGTTAAATGGAGCTCTTTTCGAAGTTTTTAAAGTTTTTAAAACTTTAAATTCCAATTCAAAAAAATGTTATAAAAGCTTTTTGCATGATGTGGCCAAAGAATGGATAAGTGGTAATGTTCTAGATAATCCTGATGATCCAGGAAGCAGCACATCTAGTATGTGCAGAAGAAGTGATTTTCCAAACAAATTATTGGATGCCAAAAACCATAAAATTGTTAAAGTATTTATGGGCGGCAAAAATAACGAACCCCCAGAAACAATGCCAAGTTTGTGCTACTCACAAGAAAAAGAGTGACCTATTTTATGTGCCAGTTTTGAAATGTTCCCCTTCATAAGGGAGAATATTTTTTTAAATACCACACATTTCAAAAATATTAGTGTTAGTAAATATTTTAAAAAAACAATAAGAATTTATACATTATAGTAAATTTATACTATTATTATTTCTGATGACCAGTGTATCCAGAAAAGGCAATGTTCCATTGTTTTCGATCTTGTAAGTGAATGTAATAGTGGGGTATCTTGAGTTTAATTTATCACAAAAATCATTGACATTAGCTTTTTTGTAACAAAGATCACAAAAATGTCATCGACATACCTATACCATAACCCTTGGGAAATACTGAAACTCTTGACCAACCTGTGTTTCAGAGTTACTCATAAATAGATCCGCTATGAACGGCAATAGGCAATTACCCATAGCCGTTCCTTCATTTTGTTTGTAGTATTGATCTTTTTATATTGAAAATAATTGTGATTCATACACAAAGGTTTTTTGTTTAATTTCAATAATTCCTCCAGGTATGATAAAGCTTGCGAGACCGATACACTAGAAAATAACGAATTAACTTCAAATGAAACTAGAATTTCCCCATCTTCTACATGAGTGAAGTTTGAAAAATTGTTTGATGGGCAAATTTGGTAACGTTGGTAACAAGGTTGCTGCATTTATTCAAAGCAGTCTTAACCTCGTTAAACATTTTTGGTAATGGATTTTTCGGAACAGAACCATATAGTCCTGACTTAATAATGCTATCAACTCGTTCGAAATAATCACTTTTGTGTAATACAACAACCTTGTTACACTTGTCAGCTTTTAAATAGAAACAATCTTTCATTCTTAAATATTTGACTAATTGATACTCTTCCCTGAAC
>JAWQRM010000081.1:0-31663 GCA_033557675.1 Coptodactyla brooksi
TTTTAGCCATCTCGAGTGACCCCTTCTTTTTTTTTTTTTTTTTACAAACTTGTTTATATATATATATATATATATATATATATATATATATTCTTTTTAATGTTCTTGCTGTTGCATTCTATAGATAGGTTCTTCGATATTCTACGTAGACAGTGCGTCCTGTGAGACATTTCTGTTGACGTTTCAAATATGTACAGCGTAAATATGTTTCGACATAAATGTTTGTTCAGTACCACCCTGCTCAGTTCTTCATCCCTCTCTTTCATTTGCTTTATGATTATCATGTTTAATGTCGAAAATTTATTTTAAAATGGGAAGACTATAAATACTTGTTATACATTGAAGATGAAAACAGAGGTGACATGAAACAGAAATCCCGTCATCTCTCCCTGAAGGTAAATGAAACACCATCATTGACAAATTTACTTTTCTTTTATTATAAATGATCAATAGCTTAAACTAACATAAAGTGCCCATCCCCTGTGAAAGTATTGTAGTTTTATGGAAAGCATCATTGCTCTTTACAGCGCTACTAACTAAGCTGTCGTCCTAACAAGTAATTATATCTCGAAATACAATACTACATTATAACAAATTGATCGCACTTCACCTATTTTGCTTCATGGAACACGCGTATTTATTGATTTCATAATAAAACAACAAATCATCTAGGACACGAAAAGCTGGGGTTTGGAGAGACTAACGGAAATATCGTGTACCACGTTCAAAATAGCATCGTTCTCCTTTAATTTAATAATCAATGGTGAAAGCCTAAGTACACTCAAGAACAGATCCTTATGTAATTATTGAATTCTAAGTCACGTCCACAACTACAATTAAATGTATGTGAACGTGTTTGCATAATTTAATAGTATCCTAATGTAAAACGTACCAGATTCATACACCATTCATTCGTATTTTATATATGTATATACAATTGTTGAAAAAGCATATTTGTATTAAAATAAGCTAAATTTACACCCTTCTTAAATACTTACAACAAATAATAGTAAACCAAAGTTTATTTAACATAATTAACAGATGAAACATATTTTTCACTTGCTAGAAACAAAAAGTATCTTGTTACATATTCGATATTAAGATGCTATATATATATATTATATTAAATAATTGATTCTTTTATCCTATATATAGTTATATACAGAGTGAGTATATGACGTATAAGCCAATAAATGTACATGTTTACTAGGCGTCTCTACGAGATCTGGTAGTTTGTGAAAATTAAGCAGTTATACCAAGTCTTGGATGTAAATTTATACATTTTACAGGTTTTGCTTAAAATCCTCGGTACTATTATGGTCTTGGTAAAAGTTTTTTGTACCTATATTATATTTTTATTTATTTTCCAAAAAAAGCATATATTTTATTAAAAACAATTTACCGTTCAAGCCGGCAGGCAACCTGGGTACGTACCACGCATACAGATGCCTATCTTATCGGCGGTAGTCACTTGTAGGGTTGCTAATTAATTCGAAGATTTTTATCGGCTCCAAAATCAAAGTAGTACCAGCGGTAATAACCTGTAAAAACGTTTCCCCCTCACTACAACAATATAACCAAATGTGTTGGCCGATTGCAGTCTTTGGTCGGTAGTATGAAAATAATTATGGCAGATATTGTATCGAGTTTGCCACTGTACATATATAGATGTATTATGGTATGAATTGTTAATTTTCAAAATGATTTTTATTGTACCAAATTTTGAAATACAGCGATGACATTTATTTGTATTGATTATATTGTTAAAGAGAGTAAAATGCGCAAGTAAAACGTTTTAAAAATTAATTCACAATAAAATAATATTGACCTAAAGTAATTAAAAGAAGTAATTGAATTTGTTTAAACAAATTGGAGATCTCAGAGTCCGTATGTTCATAAAGTGTCGTGTGGAGATTTCAATTCCAAATAAAAACAGTCTTTTTCTTCAAATTTGTATGTGGTGTTGTTGTTGTACCTTTGGAGAAAGATTGTTTTGGTACATTAGTACTAGTGCCATTAAGTAAGAAATTGTTAGATGTGCAAATATCGTGGTCCTTCCCCCCTCTCTCTATCTCATTCTCTTGCTTGTTGTTTCTTTTTCTATCTTTGTAAATACGCGATGATGCTTAACAGTAAATAGTAAAACCACTACGTTTTAAGACCTCTTGTATACCCGTGTGCGAATGTTAACTTAACGGTAGTACCAAAAGAATAAAACAAAAAACTGAGGGAAAATTAAACAGCACTGAGTTTGAAATCGCTACACTGTTTGTCCATCTTTTATTACGCTGGCTCGGTGGATACATCGGGCCCGCTGACAGGCAGTCACAGCTTCAGTTCGTTTGCTATCTTACCGGCAATATTCTTGAAACCAATACTAGTACCTAAAAAGAAAAAGGCATGATTATATGGTCAATTTTATTGGCTGCATATCAGGTTGCATTGATCATTATATTTCTTATACTTGATAATAGCTTTATGAAGTATGAAAATCCTTATTTAAAAGAATTGTGTTGTGTTGTAACTATTAAAATGTATTACTTGTACGTACCAGAAATCCTTTTAAATCGCACACCGTTCACAGAAAGTCTTGGCAGTTTACAAACTTCAATTTCCCATTGGACTAAGCTATCTGTGTTGGGATCTCCGTGCACGCACAGGAGCAAGAATCGTTCACGTTGCTCGTAGTCGCAGTTGTTCGCGTCGAGGACCTTACGAATCTCAGCCATAATCTCCGTAGGTTTCCTACTTGATGTCGTTTTCATAGACCATGTGAACCTAAGCGAACGGGGTTTCACGTGCTCGTCATTTTGGGCTCCTGCCACCCTATAAATAACAATTTCAATATTAACGAATCGTTAGGAATTTGTGTTCGATTTCATTTGATGCAATTCACCGCTCCACAAGGGAGACCTAACGCCTCAGTTATTAAGGGTAAGTTATTGGATAAAAAAAAAAAAGGAATGAGATTTTCCTTAAACGCGATATTTCCCCAAGTCTGTTAACTAATATTTGCATTTTTTATGTTTGGAAGTTCGATTTAAATTTAAATGTAGTTTTCCCGTTTACATTTTCGCGAAAAAGTTTTCACGTCGTGTAGAAGATCAAACGATTGCGAGATCGAAGATATTTCTTTCTACGTATGCAAAGAGTATAATCCATAAAGTTTTGAAAAATCTAAAACCCAATGACTATATAGCACCTCTTATAGTAACTAGCGAATGGACTGAAGTTCCTCAATCTGCGGTACAGAGAATTGTAGCAGCAGGTGTAAATGAATGAAATTGTACAACATCTTTCTCAGATATTCCTGCTACCGTGAGTACAGAAACAAAGGAAACTAAATATAGAATACATACAAGGTACGATTGGTTCCAAGTGTTTAGCAATTAGTCAGTGTTTAGCAATTGGATTCGAAATTAACTATTGTGAAAAAATATATCTAAATTATCTTCATAATATATATCTAATTATTGTGAAAAAATATTAGTAACATATTAAATTTATATTTAATATTTTGACTGCACGTTAAGTATGTTTCAAGGAATAGTAAAACCAATGAATTGAGCATTTCAAACCAAAAGAGAAATATCGGCAATTAAACTTTACTACTTTAACTATACATTTTGTATAGCTCATCAGATGTACATTTTTATTTCATTTTGTACATGTATCTCTCTGCACGTTTTAATACAACAATAACGTTCTCCAAAATTCTGTAAAATAAGATTAAGTTATGGACAGGAGTGGTTTAATTTCGAGTTAATTAAAAACTAATGCAATAAACTTATTTAACTACGTATTTAAATATAATGTTTTAGCTCATTGCTTTTGCACAATAAGTTATAATAAAATATTTTTCACTTTCCTAGGACTGGTATTTCACTTTTGATGTGACATTTTTTGTTTTGAGTACCTTTTTTTGGATTCTGTTGATGACATGTATATACTCAGGAAGTATATACATGTCATGCAAAAATTATTATTACAACAGAACGCAGGCTTTATCGGCTTGTTTGTTGGATTTCACAATTTTCAAGCTGATTTGTTGTGGTTGTTTTGAGTGCAAATATTTCGCTATTCCTTTTTCATTTCATCTTTCGCCATTAATCGAAACGTTTGCACTTTTAAGCAACGACATTTGCTTAAGCGCATTTTATGCATTTTCACTTTTTCACCTAGGTCTCCACTCACTGTTTTCTGGCTGTATTGACCTAGGCACTAGATACCATTTTAATCCTTTGTGGCTTTATTGTTCTCACTGCATTGCCAATTCATTAGTACTTTGTACTCATTTTCATTTCTTTAGTCCTATTGTTCTGGTTACTTTTCTCTCAGATTTTCAATTTTTCTTGTTTACCGGCTGGACTATCATCATGTAAATTCTTTATCTTGTCTTCTTGTACTCCAGTGGTTTTATATTATAATAGAAAGCCTTATGCCCAATCAGGATCTTTTTACTACTGTGTAGTCTTGTATTTGTTCTGCTTATCAGAACTCCCATATATTTAAATGTGTTAATCTCTTCAAATGTGTGTCTACAGTTGTTGAATTTTATTAATGTTCTATTTTTATCTGTTACAAAGACACGTACACTGTTTACACAGTGCACGTGTTTATGATTTGATGTGACTCAAAAATTCATCCAACAGACAATGTGCATAATATGTAAAATATGATATATAGCTATTTTCAACAAATAATTAATTAGCAAATTTAAACAATTGTCACCACTGAACCAAATCAAGAAATTAACCACTCGACACACGTTTCGCTATTCATGTTAGCACCATCCGCAACCAACAACAAGAGACAAAAGGGTCAATTTCTTGTTTTTGTTAAGTGGTGACAATTGCATAATTTTGCTATGAAACCAAAGGTTCCAAAAACCGACACATTTAGTTTTGCCTATTAAAATTGAGTCAAATCAAATTATCCACATATGTTGAAAATTTCGAAGGTGAACTGCAGAACTGGATAAATATTACCTAGTTTTAACAATTAATTGTTATGGTTAACTAGTTGACAACTAGTTATTTCTCATAGTTATGAGAAACTTTCTTAGTTATGATTTATATTTTAATGATGAGATGCTGTTAATGATCAATTATAGTTAGTGATCACTGTTAATCATAATCAAGCATTGATTGATAACTGAATCAATCAATGGCATACATTTGTTAAAACCCAGTCTATGATGCCTAAAAATATTCAATAATGTTGATGTACCAATAGATAAACAAGAAAATCTTGAGTGAATTTACAACAAACTTTGATAGAGACTACACAAAATCAAAACAATGAAAGAATAAATACATAACAACATTTAATCTATAATATATATTGATCGCATATATAATATACTACAAATGATATTCACCTCAAATAACTGCTGATATATTAACACAAGATTCAGTTGTTCAACTGTACTAAATAAATTCATCAATAAATTCATAAATTTACTCAAACATTTTCTCGTCAAACTATTGTATAAGTAGCAAGAATTATAACTTACGATTATGTAATAAATACAGGGCGACTCTACACATGCAACATAGTCAAGACATATTGAATTTATAAATAAATCATTACAAAGTGTTTGACTGATTTTTTCTAGGATTCACTTTTTCTAGGATTAATTTGTTTATTCAAACTCAGAACAATAGCGTTTGAACCTAAAATGCTGTATGATGGGTTACATAATTATATATCATACTTTCCAACCCTTCAGTTATAAATGCAACATGACTATGTTGTATGCATAAGCTGAATGTCCAAAGAACCAATTAGTGTTTAGTTATTCTTAGATAATAAATATGTACAAGTGTTTTGAGAGTTTTACGTGGATGTATTGTGGAGTAGTCCCAAACCTTTCGGGTTTAAAGAGCGTTGTGGACAACATACATAAACATACAAAACATTTAGAGGTAAACATAAATGTGAACAATTGAATAGAATAATCGTGGGGAACAGTAAATATTTTTGGAGGTTGTAGTTTACTCTTTCGAGTAAAAATATTCACATACAAATGAGTATCAGTTATTTTTATTCTTATTTATTTCATTTTATTTAATTTTTTAGATTTTACTAACAACAGTCTGTTTTTCATCGGAATAAAAGAAGGTCTTATGTAGGTCAGTAAGAGGTGAACAAAAAATGCAATAAGATAAAAAGGAGCAATTATGAGGATAAGGTGCTTACAATGCTTCCCTTACTGACAATGGATTAGTTAAATTATTACCACTTGTTGCACCTCACTGTTGCTCAAAACTATAAAAACATTGGTACGAATTGTGCAGCAAGCAAGAGAAACTGGCAATGTACAGTCACATAGAAGACGACACAGGGGCATCAATTTAGCATAGAAAGCTGATCAAGTACAAGCACTAGATCTACATGAATGGGATACCAAAGGTGTCTCATTCATGCACAACATGTACATGTTGTAATATTAAGGCACCGTACTCTGCAGTTTTGCGAGTGATTTTTACAGCAGCACAAAAATCATGTAAGTAGGAAATATTCTTTCATAATTATTTCCATTGTTAAGTGCTTGGAAAAGCAAAGATTCAAACTACATATTTTAGTATTTTAGTCTCTCGTCTTATAAGACTACGGTATGTCAACTGGAGAATTCTACCCTATCCACATTTACACGAAGAAATATGATATTTTAGTGAAAATAATTGGTAATACAAGCTCTCAAAATATTTACTAAGTAAATATATTAATTGATTTAATTTGGAAAGAACGGTTCACATTTATGCTAAAATAACAAATAGACTGGATAAAGAAAAAGTTAATGTTTATATATGCATTGATTTTTCATACGCTCTGTGGATCGTTTGACTTACCCGATAGGTACAGGTGATACTCCAGGTTTGCTGGCAGCGCCAGCCTCTAACGCTCTGAAAATAATAGAAGTATGATAAAATGTTAACATCGTTAGTGTCAACGTGAGATGTGAAATGTGTGGTATATTAGTCATGTAATGACAGATCGAATGACACAAAGGCTGCAAAATTGCCCAGTAATTAATAATAATTAAATAAATATATATCTTATGTACTACGGGATTTCTAAAAAAAATCGACTTACAAAAGTTAACATTTTCGTTAAATATTGATCTTCGCAAGCCATGGAAACTTGGAGTTCTAAAACAATAATTTTATCGAATGAATTGCTATATAAAGCAAATGAACTTACCTAATATACGAAAAAGTTTTCATGGCCTGGTCCAATCAATATTCTTAAACAATCGTAAAATATAGAACTGAAACACTAACATTCACTCACTAAGAAAAAAAAAGAAAAAAAATATACGGGAAGGTAACAAAAACAGTGATTTAATAAAACAATATTTATTTAGAATCTGTCCAATTACAATACTTTATATATTTTCTAGATATCAATAATTCTATTATTTTTTGTGGAAGAGAAGAACTTCACTTAGGTTGCAGTAGTGATACCGTAGTTATATAAAATGTTGACTAAATTAATCTAAAAATTGTAAAAATAACAAACCTAATTAATTAACAAATTAGCGGTATTTATTTGTGAATAACGCCACTTTGGTCTTTGAAAATATTAAAACAGGAACAAAAAAGTCGTTCAATATAAATAATTTTCCTATAAATCGTTTAAAATGTAAACTACCAAATGCCATTTATGCGATAGACCACTACTGTTATTTATTAGTTTTCATAAAAGTGATGATACTATTGAACATTATCTTACAGGATGCGGGCATAATACTGTTTTCTCATTTTGAACTCAGTTTATCTATTATTATTATTAAAATCTATTTTTCTGTACTAAAAATGCGATACTGCAAAAAATGAAACATCATTTGACGCAAGCGATAGTTCATGTTTTTAGCTTCCAATGTTATATTGCAAGTGATTTAAAAATTAATTTTATTTATTGATTTATGTTATATACATGTCAAGATTTTTTTTACATCTATTATATACACATCTTGTGATATGTAGGAGAAACAATATTAACTAGTAGGACATGTTCATATTTTTAGCAATTTTGTAGTTCCAAACAATTTAGAATATTATGATACGGACATTCTTATACACCACATTCAAATGACTGTAGAATTCGTCTATAATCGATACAGAATTTTAAATAAGCTATTCTTCATCTAGAATGACATTTAATAACACATGGTATAACTGTAATTCATTTTCAATCGATGCGATATTAAAAATAACTAGAATTGCAAGAATTTGAGCAATTTTGTTCCTACTTTAATTAATAATAATTTAAGACCCCTTTTACAAATAGAATAAATATGTCTTTTTATGGAAAGTAGTAGCAGGAAGAAGTTTAAGTAAATTTGTACTTCTTCCTGCTTAGGTTTGTTTCCAAAAGCTTAGGTTTGTAAGAATTCAAAACAAAATGCTGGAATCGTAAATTCACTGCTTCTACGGCATCAATGACATAATTTAATGTCAATTTTTAATACAAAATTACATTATTTCTTACTATATAAAATTCAATAATGATATATCTTTTGTTTGTTTAATTCCTTCTCTCAAACTGCATTATTTATATTACAAATGTCAGTTACTTTTGCATCATTTTAAGATTAATCACTTTTACACCATTCAGAGGATATATTTTTATTATAATCACTTTCCAAAACATGAATCATAATATGATTAATTTTTAAATCGGTTTGATTGAATATAACGATGTAGTGTGACTAGCACGTAATACAAAAGATACTCTCCAGTTTGAGGTTGCGCTAGATTATATGTAATTATACTTGAAATAAGAAAGTAGTTATCAATTTTAATTGGAGATTATGTAATAGCATAACATAACATTACATAACACACATGCAACATATGTGTTATGTAATTGTCAGTCAGTCAGCTAGTTTTATATTATTAATCACTTAAAAAAAAATTGCTGTCAGAACTTTAAATATATATTTTCTATCAATAACTGCCAAGTATTTTGGCCCAGAACCCACAAAACAATTAAGATTAAAATGTTTTAAAAGCAATTAATCATAAAATGATTGATTCATTTATTGGACTCCACTATTGGTTAGGCTATAAATGTCATTTTGTCATAAACAAATATTATGTGATTACATATAACTAATTACATATTTTAATAACTTGTAATTACATGTAACCGAGATTTTTACAAAAGGGGTATTGCTGTAGTTACGTTACATGACACATTTACATGTGATGCACGCATATGCATTGAATTTGAAATATTTTCAGAAAATGTAACAGCAGTTTTGAGTAAAATCTTAAAAAATACACATCGACTTGAATCTATGTGAAGATGTTAAATACTTTCATTGCAAAAACAAGAGATCTATTTATTTCTTTAAGAAAGTATTGCGATATAAGTACACACTAATTAGTTTAAATATACAAATTATTTGATAAAAGATATTTTATCTTAAATTGTATATATCACATAAAGAGAATTGCACGACGCAACGTGCATTGCAAAATAAATATTTATACATGCGAAATATTGTTTATTGCTGTAGAACAGTAGTGATCTATCCAGTTATATTCAAAAGTAATTGTGGAACTTGAATATAATATTAGGTCCACTGTTAAAATTACTATGGCATAGTAACGAAAAGTCTAAAATTTAGATATCGTAGACTATGTATGTTCTGTTCAAAAATCTTTAAAAAACCAGTTAAAACATTCAACTGATGTAAGATTTTCAAGTAATAATAATAATGTTACTATTTAATGTATTCAGATTGCACAAATTGTTCGTTTATGACTGAACCGAATCTTAGTTTCTCCGCACCCTGTACTAATAAGACACTTTTTTTGGAAAATTTTGAGAGAGATATAAAAAGCGATTTTTATCTTTTTGAAAATCACATTTAAATCACAATTGCGAATTGAATTATTTGTAATTTTGGACTACTCTCATCAAATGACCAGCAAAGAAACGCAACTAACCAATGCTGATCAACTAATAATGAAAGGAATTGTATCTTACAATCGAATAAATTACACGTATATAGGCGTAATATATATGTACACAGATACGATTAGTACGGATGGGCCGACGTCGAAACTTGAGGAACTTCAGTCGATGAGAATTGATTGGCAGCGCACAAGTTAAGCTTCGGTCTGTTGCGGCGGTTGGACAGAGGTCATCACGTTCTGCAGGTGTCCGAGTGGTGAGGCTTCGTGGGGTGCGAAGTGGCGCGTCCCCCTCTCGGCCTCTACTGGTTGACCCTGAACCAGAAACAGTCTTGAGCAAAGGTGGACAGAGCCGAGACGGGGACGTACCACGTGCACACTACAACCCCGCACAAAACACGTTCGTGTAGACTGTCTATATATAAGCAAATCTTTGTTTTTCGTTTCTCTACGTACTCTTGACGACCACAACTTTAGTTCAGTTACTGAGACGTTACAGAACTCAAAATAAAGAAAAAAACAAAGAAGTTACTTATACATAATGGTGGAAAAATTGTAGCAGCACATACACAGGGTGTTTCGGAGTAAAAGGTGGGGGTAAATTGCCAACAACAAAGCACTACAAGTGAGAACATAAGCAACAAAAATACATACGTATAAACGAATGATATCCAATTCAGTTTTTTCTGATTTTAAAAGGCACATAAAATCTCATGTGCAAAACAATAATTTTTCAGACATATATAGTATAACTTATATTGACATTTACTAAGAAACACTGCAAAATATCAAACATCGTCTATTGACATAAGTCCAACACTGTTTTGCTAAGGAGAAATGCACAAATAAAATTAAAATTTGTTGTGGTTCGAATTTAATCCAAAATTTATTTTGCTTGCAGTTTCCTACTGCAAATCATACAAAAATTGTTTAGCTAATATTTGAATTCTATCTATATATTTTATTAGTCATATCAAAAGTCTTGAAGTGTCTTATGAGGGTTTGAAGATGCCATCAGCAAAGAATGGCAAAACGTTTGCATTTAAACAAACTGCTTGTGAATGCTTTTGTTTCACTATTATGTTTTTGTTTGTCTCAATAATTCTTACCTTGACATTTTAATTATCAGGTTGCTGCAAAAGTAATTTCGGTTTTCTCAAGTAGAAGGCTTTGGTAATTTTTTCAATGATTTCTGTCAACGAAATGATTTACTTCTTCTGGCATTCTCTAGCACTCTTTTATCTTCTTTTTCGAAATAACTTGCATGTAATTTTATTTACAGGTTCTAGCTTGTTGTTGAGTTTAATATGGAGTGCAAAAACGAGCATTTTTATCACACAGTGGAACTCCTCTAACTCAAACTATCAAAAGTCCCAGTGAAAAGTTCCAGTTTGGGAAAACTTCAGTTACGGAAAGGCTTCAAATATTTCAATTACATGCAAGCTGGATAGTAGAGCACAGGACGAAAAAATATTTGTAGTTAGAGAGAATTTAAGGAGTTAAGGGAGTTCGAGTTAGAGGAGATTGACTGTAACTCATAACTCACTGTAACTGTAACTCATAAAGAGATATGTGAAGTGTATGGTATTCATGTCCTAATAAATGTTAAGTTTATGATGTTGTCTTAACAGAACACACTTGTCAGAACTACTTTGCCAAATTTTGTTCTGGAAATTTTTCATTTAAAGATGACCCATGTTCTGGTCAACTAACTGAAGTTGATGATGACCAAGTCAAAGCCATAATTGAATCAGATCACCATATTTCAATATATAAGACATTGGGGTTCCACATGAACTGAAAGAGTAATGTAAGCGATCTATTTTTGAAACAAATGATAATTGATGATGAGAAGTGGAATGCTTACAATTATACCGACTGAAAAATATTGTGGAGTAAAGGTGATGAACTATCACCATCCATATCAAAAGCTATTGCATCAAAATTGATGGGATATTTTGCCATATTTTGAGTTGCTTCCAAGGAACCAAACATTCATCATTTCAGATATGTACTGTAAGTAACTAGTGAAATGAAATAAAGCAATTAAAGAAAAATGTCCAGAATTGGCAAATCGTGAAAGATGATAAAAGTTTATTGAACAGAATAGAAAATATATAATTGATTATATAGAAATATATCATCTGTTGTACAAAAATCGTGCTGTATTTTATAGAATAAAAACCAAAATTACTTTTGCAACTACCCGATAACACAGGGTTTTCAGAAATGTCCAAGCTACACATGACCACAACTAGTTAAGCAACCAAACTTGCAGTATGGTAATGATTATAATAAAGCACTCTCACTACCACAATTGAGTAACTCAGTGGTATAACAAAATTAATTTACTGTTAAAAAACAGGAAAACAATTTTATTATTATCAAAGGTATTGAATCCTATAATTAATTATAAAAATACTCAGTTTACGAACGCCCATGTTTGAAAAACAAATTCCAACAAACTACGATAAACAAATTCTTAGAATAGGAATTTGTAATTGGGACTCACGTGGGACTTGGATATTTTTGAAAGCCCGGTGTTAGCTTAATATTTTACCAATCATGCAATAGTTGCATTTGAAATAATTTTTTTATAAATCATTTTTATTTTATGAATAGTATCGCTTTTTTTGTGCAGTATTGTGATAAATTTTGATTATTGAATTTCTTTTAGGATTGTATGTCAAATATACATGCCAAAGACTACTGCATAGAAGAAGTGAATGATTTGAAATTGTTAGAAAAGCTCTTAACATTTCATACTATAAATGAATAGGCACATCAGCAAAATTGGTGTACTTTTTTTTCTAATTTTCTAAATTGTGATTCTATCAATCAGACATAAAATATTTGGTCAATATGATCAGAATTTGAGGTAATTTACTAAGAAAGACTTAATAAACTCATGCTCAAGAAGTTGAGAACTGAATACTAATCTAGTCTGTAGAAGTGTAATAAAATATTTTTATATTTTTTTTATAATATTTCTGGTTGTAAGTCCAAAAGTGGTAAAAAACATAAAAAAGAAAATATTAGAAAGTATTTTTTTATGTAAATAATTGCACTTCTCTCAAAAATAATGCTTAGAATTTAAGAACAATCAATTTGAATGTCTAAATCGAAACATTATAATAAAGTATAATTTTTTCACCAATCACATTTGTTTGGTTGTCACATTGAACTGGAGAAAATCACATACGCAACTCTTCATGATTTGATGAATGTCTTAGCTACAGAGTTAATCTGTTGTGGTTCTTCCTATATTCGATCATATTCTGATGACTTATGATAAGAATGACAATATTGGAATATCAAAGTCCTACTAATGTGAGAAAAATTTGGCAGTTGTTAATTTTCTGATAATTAAAATGTGATCAAGTGACTATTTCAATTTTTGACCGAATACATTCAGAATGGATAGAAACGAATGTTACCATTACTATGCACGCAAAATTACTATGCACAAAGTAATTATTTTGTCCTACTCAATTAAAAATAATACATACACTGTGAATAGTTCATATAAATATTGTCACTACACTTTTTCAGGCAAACTGACTCGATGCAGTAGTTCACACTATGCGGTATATTAAACATGATAATAAATCATTTAAACCAGCAATTCACATACATGCATTTGATATATGGATTTTTCAAATGTAATTCAGGAAAATCAAGATGAATAATTGCTAAATAAGAACAAGTTACTTGAATACCTATGAGATACCATTGAAATTGTGTTATTGATTAACTCGGTTATTGTCTGAAATAAGAAATGATAAGAACAAATAATTTAACTTAATTTTGAAGTATTTAACAACAAAAAAAGAAATCTTTTAAATTTTCAAAAAAACAAGTTTTAAATTAAATTTTGTCTCAGTCACTGAATGTCAAACAAACTTACTTTAAATAGTATTGTGAGGTTGACAATGTATTTATTGTGAACTGTCTAAAATTACTTTTTTATAATGTGAATGTGACCTGCATATGAGTTATATGCATAGTTTGACGGTTCCGATGTCACCTTATAATTTGTACAAGAAACTCTCCACATTTAGATTGTATATTTGAGAATAACAAAATTCCTTTATAAGATGTATGCGGTATTAACAGTAAAAAAGTTAGTCGCATTATATAAACTTGTTGCACTTCATTATATAAACTTGTTGCAAAAATAAAACTCCAAAAATGAAAGGGGGGCAGTCAGTAGGATAGCATCACAAGTGCCATATCATCATTGAGATTTGAGAGTTGGTAATATTTCAATATTTTGGATGCTCCTGAAGAAAAAGCAGTATTGAGGAGTAAGGACCCCGAGATCGTAGAGTAAGTAAAATTTACTTACTACTACATGCATTTGCAAAGAATTTGCAACAAATATGCGAATAATAATTATGTAAAGACATTATAATTCAAATAAAACAATTCTTGATAAATTGAGAGATAGAATAAAAATACTAATCTGTTCACGAAATGAATACTTGGCAGTGGTAAGAATGCAATTTACTGTTATTTTAGAGATAAAAGTCTATTTTCAGCAAAAGTTTATTTGCTGAATTTAACCGAGGATATTTAACTATTGGTAAACCATATTACTTCATTGCCACAAAAATAAAAGTTCTTTATTTAAAATCTGTTAAAAAACTCCAAAACTGAAAGTTATGTACCTTGACGTTAAGCATTACAGGCTATCAAACAACCTGACATCAAATTCTTTAATTTTACGTTCAATATTTTAAGTATGTAACGAGAATACGTAACAACAGCAAACGTTAATAATTTTAAGAAATATTTCAATGTCTAGCAATGATGAATACCAAATGTGTTTGCGTTCACGTATTGTCCTATATTAGAAAAATTCTGTTTTGCATAAAAATGTTCATTTTTGAAGTCGACCTAATCGTTTTGGACGTATTTTTCATGGTGATTTAAAATCCGTCCTGGAAATTTCACAAAAGCATAGTCTTGGCATTTTCTAAGTCCAATTCTGCAAAAAGAAACGTGACAGTTCAATGTCACCATACGAGCAGGAATACAATTTACTTTTAAACATTTTGTGCATGATGAAAGATTAACAGGCTAATGTTCTGTCAATTTTATAAACACTGAAAGACTTGCATTGTATGCAATTAACGCATAATAGCAAGACATTTTTGAACAAGTTGTTAACAAATATCCAGCTGGCTTGCAAATTCACTAACTTATAATTTCTTGGAATAAGACAATTCTAAGGTAGAACAACAGGTTCGTATTCAGGTTCCGGTTGGCTAAAGAACATCTTATATTTATAGAACAGCTTCAATTATGCCCGTATAAGCATTATAATACCAATTAATGACTTTTTAACAAACGGCTTGTACAGAATCTACCAGTTCGCCAGCACATTTATTATTCTTTGAGAAGATTTCCACAATTGCAGAACTGCGAGTTCGTATCACATTTCAGTTGGCTAGAGAACATCATAAGTGTAGGCATAATTAAAATTTGGAAACAACGCCAAATACGGCATAGTAAATGAATTTCTTCATTGTTGTTATGCCTTCTATTCACTGCTATGTTACAGAAACCTGCACACAAACATGATAGCGTAAACAGAATGAAAAGAATGAATTGGATATGCTTTTATTCCTTAATCATTTGTAGTAGACTTAAGTATAATTGAATTACTAACACCTTGTATATAGGCCATACACCCACACATTTCCTTTTTCTACAGTGCTGGATATTATTTTTTATTTCATGTTTAAAACCAATATCACAAGAAGTAGAAAACAAAGTATTAAGTAATGCAGTAAATTAAAAAAATAATAACCACCAATCTGCGACAGATTCCAACAAAAATAAAATAATAAATAAATAAAAACAAGTGCTGTAGATAGGAAGTCAAACAAAGGTTTAGTACACACATCTTTTGGAAGGTTAGAGACGTATTAACCATAAAACAAATTGGAAGTATTAATTTATTAAATAATACAGGGTAAATGAATAAAACAATAAAACAGATATTTTAGAGAAATAAAGAGACATGCCTTCATTTCATTTTAAACTAATTCTTTAACCAACGGTTACAACGAAACTGCGAACTTTAATAATTCTACTTAATAAAAAGTACACAGGTGAATTAAAAACAAAGAAAGCACAGCATTAATTACTCGTAGTGAAGCACTTCACATACAATGATATGCAAAGTTACCGTTACCCATGAATGCTTAAAATTAGTGTTAGTAAAAGGTAAAATAAAATAAACTTAATTATGAACAGTTTAGTCCGTAGTTTCCTTACTATTTTAATAATCGCTTAAATTAGGAGACCATACAGAATGCCGTTGGTCGAATTTTAGCAGGAAGTAACTTTGCATTCACTTCTCATTAATCTTAGAAAATTGAACTAACCTTTTGGAGAATTTGGAGCTTATTTTAGAAAAGAACGATGTTCTGGTCGAGTGTGGAGAGTCCCCAGTTGGCGTTCCTTGGGTGTAAAGCAGTTTAGGTCTTGTCTGTCCAGAATGGAAAGTGCTACGCGATGACGTGTTCCTTGGGAAGTATTGCGTTCGCGTCGTAGCTGGAGATGCACTGGTATGACCGCTATAAGAAGAAAACATATGCATTTTAAACCTAATTATCATAGCTTTTATAACTAGAAAAATGTAGAGGAACAAAATACAAGTGGAAATTATAAACAGAAGTTAAGAACATATTTCTAAACAACAATCAAAATCATGCTAAAAGCTTAAATCTAACAATATTTTATTACAATATATAGCTTAAATATAACACATTAACGCTTTGGCTGTGTGTGTGTAGTGGTATACTTCATGTTCGTACAATATTTCATAGCTAAGACTAAAATTGTTTTTTATGACTTATTGAACAAGATTACAAAGTACCCAAAGAGCGGGTCGCTAAATAATGATACCAATATAGGGATAAACTCGCAAATTGTATTATATACACAAGATATTTGTTTATCTCCGTTATAAACAAATAATATTCTTTGACTCCCATTGATCGATAGGTGCGGTTTTTATTTAAAATGTCTAAACTATGCTTCAAGTGAACACGTGCCTTCTTCTTGAATATGCACTGTATAATTCTTCCTCTTATGCGGCTATGCAATTGAAGCATGATTAGAAAACGTTTAAACAAGAAGACAGATTGAATATACCGAGTGCTGATCCTAAATCCGATCTCAATCCCACCTCAGCGCTTGTATGCAAGACGAGGTACAGCCATGTCATATTTATTTTCCTTATTTATTTTCTTCAATTTCACATCATTACTGTGAGTAATTATTTGATCATTAGAAATGTTGGTTATTGCAAAACCACCATCAAAACATGTTTTGCATATAATTGTGGAAATATTTCTGAAAATAAATTTGCAGAAGAAAGTTAGTTACATCAAAAATGTTATTTCATGGATTGCGTTTACCATGTGGTGCTCGTAAGGTGTTTGAGCTTTAAACTGTTGAGTCAATTCGAAGTTTCAAAAAAAATATCAAAACGTAACAGGTGTTAATATTCCGTTTTATCTAATTTTACTGCTTGAGTAGTAATATCAGCATTATGTTTGGGATGGCAAAAGAATCCTACATCACCAAATGTTCCCACTAACAGTAAATTTTATCAATGCACTTGTAATGTTAGTTTTGTGAAGTGGCATCCTCTGATGGATTTGATACTACATACTCAATGTTTAATTGCAATAAGAATAATCTTGATTGAATTCGGCTCAGTAGGTTTTGCGATCATCAAAAGCAATTGACTGATCTCACACACCATCTGAACTTTAGCATAAACTCCAAATTTTTATAATATTTGCCTAGATTAATAATTATGTATTTAAAAACTGGGAACAGCTAGTTTATTATGTGTCATCATTGGGGCTGTTGTTATTTAATGCAAATGTGACTTTTATAATAGATGATTAAAGTAACCATACATTTTCAATAACATGACAACTAAGGATATTACAGTAATACGGCGGTATTAGTTATTTCAATTTTGGTTAGTCCCACAGAATGAAGAAGGCATGGGGAGAAGAATCAGGGATCGATCAATTAAAGCAAGCTATCACTGCTCCTGTGCACTGTGATGGTTTTCTATCCATTTGAAACTCAGAATTGTCAAACACTAAAAGCTTGTAGGGAAGATACAATTTGATTAGGGCATTAGAGAAAAAAAAATAAATTTTGTTCTACAAAAATGGGTTAATTAGAAAATCTCTAAATTTCCCAATCAAGATATTGATTTTTTTGTGTTAAATTACTAGGTGGCCAGAAAGTATGGCTTCCCTACTTTGAATCTACCATTTTCATTATCTGTTCCACCTAATACATTGTGTTGTACATTTCATGCACACATAGAAATGTGAAATATAAAAAGAAGTTTGTTGGTTGTTGAACGTGAATAGAAAATTTGTCTGGACATTTGAAGGCTATGGCCATAAAACCTATCAAAACACTAAATTGGGCAGGAAACAGGATCAGGGACAATTTTCAATGTTCTCTCAGCAAAATGACTGCAAGGCGGGAATCAATAGGGAGACTTTTATTGAAGCGTCAAAATAAACTTAACACTAAAGCCAGTGAAACTCAAGAAAGCACAAGATTTGAGTGGCAATAAAAAGTCAAATGAAAACAGAAAACAATCGTACGGGTTTTATGTGCTATATGTTCGAAATGTTATTCGGAATAACATTTCAAATGTTTCTATACAAAAAAAACATCAATCATAGGATAAGTCTTTGAACAGAAATGTTTCCTAAGGGAGATGTAAGCTCATAAAAATAGTTTCCAACACTAATTTATAATTCCAAATAGTCTGGGTCTGACATGGCAACCATATTGGAGCAACGCCCAGTGCTGTTGTTTTCTTCAAGTGAAAAAGATTTCACTTTTATGATTATTGTGTTTTGAAGTGCTTAGAAAAATTAGTCAGTTGTCATTCTAAGTTGAATATACGTGTGAAAGTAAGAAAAAAACATTTATTTTTCCTGTTTTGAGCAAATGTAAGATAGGTTGCATAAATATACACATATTCTTGCATTGTTAATTTATAATGCAACATGGATATGTTGTGTGAAGACAAATTGTTAATGTAGAAAAAGAAAGTGGTAGTTTTTGAATATTTTAAAAAGCCAGCTCCAATTATTAATTTGTTTTACTGTACTCAACTTTCTCATTTGTTTGCATTTATCTGGAATAAGGAGTTTATGTGTAGCTTCAAAAAGAAGTGCCTTGCAAAAACAACAAGCAAAGAGCAATTAATGTTCATATGTATGTCTGTACACACTATGTAATTTTTACATTATTTCTTCTTTTCATCAAATTTAATTCTTTTAGTTTTGATTCTCTAGTTTTTCCGTAATTCTAGTTTCTTGTAAACTATCCAACTTGAATTCCAATCCTATCGAACTTGAATCATCTAGACCTTAGCGTATTTAGAAAACTAATGAGAACAATACTGGGGAATGTTTAATAAAACAAAAACAAATTGCAACAAACATAAACAAATAACAATTGTAGAATACTACACAAATAAAATCAACTGACCTATTTTGACATAACACCGCCTACATGCTAACATAGCGTATCTACTACGGGAAATCTAACGTACCTAGAACGGAGGGGATCAGTAGTATTTTCAGTTCCGCTACTACTAACAGAAGCTGATTTGACGTGACCTTTGTTGGGTCTCAAGGTGTCTCCGGTACTACCCAACCCACTAGCCACACAGTTAGCAGAAAACAGATATTAGTCAGGGTAATAGGCAGGAACAATAGTTAGACAGTCATTATTACAAAAGCCTTTGATTTACTCTGGTTACAAGAAATAACACAAAGGTATTACTAGTTGAAAATCCAAAATGTTAGATGTTACTACTATCAACTGCAATAGAAGCTCTGTTAAACATACCTAGGTGTCTCTGTAGTTAGATTGGTCTTTTCGTTGCTGCCACTTTTCGGTTCGTAACTAACAGTAGAACGTCTACCAACGGAGCCGCCTGAAGTTAGAGGTTTTGTGGTAACCGTGTTGCTCTTAGCTACAGTTCGTGGCTTACCTGGACTTTGTAAACCTAAATAAAACAAACAAACACAAAGAAGATACTATTAGAACATTGCAATATTACGCTCAACAGTAAACAACCACAACACCTTGAGAAAAGAGAAAAGTTAGATCCATGACGCATCTAGCATTATACCAAGTGCATAACCAAAAAAGAAGGAGCATATAGTTGTAATTTATTGACCGATTTAACTATTCAAATATGTACTAAAATGGGATTCATTTTGCATTTTCCAGTAAACAAATTAGATTCTTTTCAATTGCTGATTATGATAATTAATGTGTGGTACTGTAGTATTCCCCATCGAATCCCTTTATATTCATTATTAAATAGTAAAATAACGAAGCAATAAGCTCACTCATTTTTTGTTGGACACCCGGTATATAATTTCCAGTCAAAGCTAAAAGAAGACAGATCTGCTACGAAGCATAAGAGTATAATTGACTAATTTCTTACATCGGTGATATATTATTGTACTTATACTCAAAATAATAATATTATTATATTATTATTTTGAATATATATTATTATTAATATAATATTATTATATTAATAATAATAATAATATTGGGGAGTAGAAGTAAGTTTTAAAGGATTTACTAGAGGGGGCGTTTAGTATGAAATCACATCGGGCCATATTGTAACCACATTCATGTTAAAGCATTAGGCATTATTTTTTAGTATATATCATTTTGTCAAAGTGTAAACAACATAGTATTTTTAAGCATTGAATATGTCGACTTTTGTGCCAACAAAACGCAATTTATGGGAAGCTTTACTTTTCTGTTCTCATTTGAAGCAAAAACCAGCTGAAGGTCATCGATTGCTGTATGAGAAAGGAAGGTCAGAAACATTTGAAGATGCCAAATTGGAGGCACCATCAGATTAAGACTTGTGTCAAATGTTAGAAGAACTTGTGGAAACTTTGGAAGTGACTCAACAAGCCATTTCATTACACCTGAAAGCCATGGGTATGATGCAAAAACAAGGAAATTGAGTGCCATATGAATTTAAACCAAGAGATGTGTAAAATTTTGTTCCAATCGTTGAAAAGAAAGGGTTTTTTGATGGGTATGATGCAAAAGCAAAGAAATTGAGTGCCATATGAATTTAAACCAAGAGATGTGTAAAACTTTGTTCCAATCGTACAAAAGAAAGGGTTTTTTGCGTCGTATTGTCACTGGCGATGAAAAGTAGATAGATTACATCAACATGGACGGCTCATGCTCATGCTCTGTATTTAGTGGTATCACCTAGGTGTTGTTTACTATGAGCTACTACAACCTAATGAAACAGTCGCAGTAGATTGCTACGGACCACAATTGATGTGTTTGAACCAAGCAGTGAGGAAAAAACAGCCGCAATTCGAGCAGAGACACGATAAAGTGATTCTGCAGCATGACAATCCTCGGCCACATGTTGCTAAAGCAGTTAAAACCTACTTGGAAATGGGGAAATGGGATATCCTACGCATTCACCAGACATGGCTTCTAAAGAAGATACCAAGAAATGGATCGATTCGTGAATAGCCTCAAAAGATGCTTTTTCGACGCGGAATTCGTATGCTGTCAGAAACATGGGAAAAAGTAGTGACTAGCGATGGACAATACTTTGCATAAGATGCATGGTACCAATTCTTCACAATAAAGCTCCAATTTTCACAAAAAATCCTTTAAAGCTTACCTCCTACTCCTGATACATAAAGCAGGTATTGACGTATTTATTGGCTTATTGAATTCACTGCCATAGTGAATTTGTTGCTTATTTAGCAGTAAGAACATATAAAAGTTTACTCGCAAATGGGATAATTATATGAGTGAAATTGAGAAGCATGGTATACGCACTAACTAAATTTTTATTACTAGCTGTTACATGTCTTATCCTCAAATTCCACATTAAGATCAACAAAATTGATTGTATTTAATGAAGATAATATCATCTCTTTAGTAGTCCATGAAATTAAAAGAATTAAATATTTTACCAATTAATTTTTACATTTTTTTACACTTAAGATTATTTATTTGAACAAATATATTTATTACATTAAAATTATATATTATAATTAAATATTGGATCCTAACATAAGTGAAGACGGATGGATGATCAAGACAGACATATGTTTTAATTATAATAATGCCATCCAGTCATGAATAATAAGATCTAAAAACAGTATTTCCTCAGTTGATCAACGTGTGTTTCTTAGTTTTGTGCAGGCCCAATAGACTCTTTGTAGTCAGGATGAGTCATGAATTCAATTTTATTAAGATGTTAAATTTATTTATGGATATCAGGTAACTTATTACATATATGTTAAACATCCTAAGTTACTAAAAGGTAGACAAACATACAAAATGAAACACTAGACATCTTGACATCACATATATTTAAAAAAAAGAACATAAATTTAACTTTTATAATTAACTTTTTGTGTAAGTGAAATTCGTTTTGAATAAAGGAACCTTTTTTTTGCGTGTATCTATCACATATCCACAGTCATATATGATTACATACAGACTTAAATCTAATCTTTAAATGCAAATTTTGATTTTAATATTTGTGAACTAAAAAAAAGCTGATAACTAACTCGGGTACAATAGTATATTGACAATATTAGTCAATTTTACTTTAAAATTTCAATATAGCTCGGAATTTGGGCATTATTATGAATGACAATATGAAATTCTGAGCATGTGGGACTCTAAAATTGATACATAATAACTGGTTCTTCTTAAACCAACACACAACAAAAATCTGTGAGTCTCTTGTCCTCCCCAGCCTAATTATTGTGATTCTTTTTACGGCACTTTCACCCATGATGCAGATGCTCAGCGAATTCAAAAGTTGCAAAATTCCTGCACAAGATTAATTTTTGGCATAAGATGACAGCAAAGAGTTTCACATGAACTGAAGGATGCTGGGTGGCTATCCGTGAAGGACGGAAGATTGTTGCACATGTCCTGCCTGTTCTATAAAATAGAACCGCATTTATATCATAAGATAAGGTACAGGGCGGATATTCATAATCTCAATCTGAGGCGCAAATTACTACTTTTCCGCACTGGTTCATTGAATAGAAAATTTCAAAAAATGTTTTACATATCAAATACCTAAAGTGTGTAATTTTGTTCTGGTTTCTATTAAATATTTCTCAATAAAATCTTTTAAAAAACGATTGCATGAAATTATCTTTGACAAAATGTAAGATTGTATAATAGCGTACATCATTGTGCAATTCTACATTGCTTAAAAGCTATATAATCTATTCTGAAATACTTTGTATCTAAATAAATACGGGTTCTTGCCTCTCCAGGATGTGATTTCTCAATCTCACCATCTTCTGTGGATTGGGAGTTTTTAACTGTTCAATGCAATTTCAAATTACATTACTATAATTAATTGTGCATTGCTAAACTCGACATTATCATTTATTATTAAAATTATTATTATAATTAAAAGTATTATTATTACCAAATTGTTAATTTTTGTCAGTAGGGTTGGATTTGAACAGCAGGACTTTCTTCTTTCTTTATTCTTTATTCTTTTAGGAAGTGAGACTGACTGAGATCATATCCTTTTCCAATTATGTTCCAATTATTCACTTTATTGTGTTTTTGGATTGCTTCTGTAGATAAAGAATTGGGCCACTACAGTACCAAAATACATTGTACAGCATTTAACAGTGCAATGTTTGTTTTAGGTTTAAACTGTAGTATTCAAGACTCCTATGCCCTTCTTAATAAATTTACCCTTTTAATCCAGAATAAAGGACAATGCAAATGTATTTGCAAGAACCGTCATGTAATATGATGGGTTGCCTAATTGTTGTATTAACTTCACATTATTTTCAGAAACTGTTTTCCATTTGAAAGAATAAATCATCATTTATTAGTCAATTTTACTCAAATTTCAGAATTGTCTTACTTAAATAATTTATCTGTAGCAAAAGTAGAAATGCATAGAAGTAAGTAGATTAGTGCTGTATATCCTTATAACTTACTGTTCTCGGTTGCAGGCTTTGGCTGCGCGCTGGCTGGACGCTGTGCTATCAGTCTGTTCTCCTTAATGGTGGCGCTATCCACCGTATTCTGTCTCTTAAATCCGGATTGGTGATTGTTCGTCTGTGGTACTGCCACTTGCGGTTGGGGTCCTGCACGCAAAGTCTCTCCTATAGGCGTTAACACAACACAAACTCTATCAGTGGCACGTTGGATTGAATACAACTCCAAAGCGACACAAACTGCACTAACAATTAACGTGAAGAAACATACATACAGTACGATTGGTTATTGGTGAGAACTCGGGAAAAAATGTACCTCAAAAGTCAAAATCAAAACATGTTTCTTCAGTTAAATATGTTAGTCATATAGAGGGGTCAAACAAACGTGTGACAAACCTCCGCTGGACGCCCTTCTGTTTGGTTTGGCATTTGTCGCCGATATTGACCTATGGACTCCTCTGTGTGACGGACTTTGTGCTGTCGCCTGCGGTGTCCCTGTGTTTTGCTGCGCCGACATGTTTCTTAAAGATAAACTACTGCCACTACGGCTGCCATCGCTTTCAGGCTATAACAGAGTATAATAAATACAGTCAGTAACAAAATGTTAACAGTATAAAAATGTAACGGATTAAATAAAAACATTGAATCATCGATAGTCTCGTTATTCAAACCCACACCTTCATTTTTCAACATTATCATGCATTTTATATGTACTTTGCTTTTTATTTGTTACTTTTTAGCCCATACTGTTTTGCTACCCTTTCAAAATGGTGAAATTGGTGAACTATGGCTCTGCTCTTGAACATATTAAGTGTGTTCGTCTTTCTCTTTTCACCTTTAGTAATCGCGTAAGTGCAAATGCATATTTTCCAAATGTTCATTCATTCAACATTGACACAGGTTTTCGTTTTTGTATCTTTAGAATCAGAATGAAATTAACTTTGATGATACTACTTAAGCGTTGTAAATCAGAGATTTTTAACAGAGGGGCACGAAAGGTTTTTAGGGGGTCCGTTAATACTATGCTGCCCATTGAGTCTTACTACATAGGACGCTATGTGGAACGTTATTTACATAGCATGATTGTCAAATATAATTAATTTTACTAAAAGGAGTTACTGAAAATAATTTCCTATATTGTTTGTATTCTCCGTTTTTTTTTTTGTCATTCACCTAGAATATCATGAATTTTACTCTTACGTGACAAGTTTTAATGCAATAAAAAACACATGCACTTTTTAAAGCCCGTTTTTTATTGGCATCTAAGGGTCTAAAGAAAGAAATCACTAATTTAATAAGGTTTATGCAAAAAAAATGCCAAACAAAACATTAATTCTTCTTATTATGTCAATGCTTTTACAAATTTGTTATCGATCGTTCAGTGTCCACTGATTTAGAGATCACTACATAAGACTAAGATTTATAAGACACTTGGCAACCAAGTAATACAAAATTTGGGAATTCATTTATTTTTTAAGACTCGAATTATTATCAACTATTGACATAAAGGGGCAGAATTTTTCAAAATTTATACTTACATCTGTACTCTTTCGTCCCAATAAGAGGTACGTGGCAAACACATCATCATATCTGGCAGACTCCAGAGAGTGTTCTATATCGCTTCTATTATAACCTAGACCTACCAGTTGTTCTATGCGTTTGTGGTCCGACATGTCTGGTTCAGGTTCCGTGTAGGGTTTCAGTTCGTCATTTTCGTAACTAAAACAGATCACAAGTGACAATTTGCTCAACATAAATGCTCTTGGTTAGTATTAAAGTTCTCGAGAGAATGTTGCCAGTGGGAGAGATAATATTGTGTCAAGAAATAGAGATACATTATATACATACCATGAGAACAATAAAAATATTTTGCAAGCAATGAACAATGTAAAAGATACAAGGGATTAAAAAAATTAAGTTTAGTTTTTTTTTATAAAGTTCTATTCTAAGATCATGCAACTAACATGAAAGTGCTAATTGTGTTGTTTTTGTCAAATAGGGGTGTTAATGTGAATGTTTATACACAAAAAAACACTAACATTTTCAATACCAAGGAAATACAACTGTTTATTTTATTGCTTTAATTAATTAAAAAGACATTTGGCATATTATTAAGTGGTAATATAAATAGCTAGCAATGCGAAAGTTGGTGCAAGTAGTGCCCGTTTCAGCTACAGCAATACATACCCGTAAGTTTAGATTTTTAGTTATTAGTAGAAGGAAAAGAAAGAAAACTAATACTAGAGTTAGTGGCGGGTGCAGCTGGTAGCTAAATGCATTGTTGTCGATTTCAGTGTTAAATTAAGCCTCAATATTTTGAGACATACTCCATGTTATCTACAAATAAATTTCGAATAATAAGATCAAACAACTAAGCTAAATCTGTTAACACACAAGTAGAATGTAAAGGATTTAATTGCCAAATGTAAATCAATTCAATTTCCTGGTTGTCTTTTTCTTTTTTTTTTTTTACTAACACTAAAATACAACAGCAAAAGGTAGAAACTTTCACACTGACCCAACGTACCCCATATTCATCCATTTGTCCTTCATTATGGTTTCTAAGCTGGCCCTTTTCGCAGGGTTTAAAACTAAGAACTTCTTGAGCAGGTTCTCACAGTCTGTACTCATATAGAAGGGAATACGGTACTTGCCACGCAGAACACGTTCCCTTAATTCTCGCAGAGTGGAACCATCAAAGGGCAAACTGCCCGACACTAAGGTATATAATATCACACCTAACGACCAAACGTCAACTTCTGGTCCGTCATACTTCTTTCCCTAAAAACAAAAACAAAAAAATAGAAAATGCAATTTGCCTAATAAACTAAACGTGTAAACAGATCATAGGTCTTGACTGGTCATTGTAGATAATGACACGCCATCAACAGCTAATAACTAACTGTTGACAATAGGACTTATGTTTATAGATCTTTTGTATCTATTTAGATACCCTGAACACATTCTTGAAATATTTTCATTTACTTTCGAGTCACCCTGTACAGCAAAGAATAACCAATAAATTTAATAAAAAAAAACTTTTTTTTAATTTTTACAATTTTTTGTTAGAAAACGTCCCAAAGTAAATCATGCCTGTAAGATCAAATGAAAAGTAACAACAAAATAATGTACAGATTGGATTAAAACCCACTATTTAATGAGAGAATTGATTGTGAAAAAAACTAGTCTTCGAGCTAATTTAAAAAAAAAACACTATTTTCGAAAAAATCCTATGGCTTTATTAAAGGTGAACCGATTGAAAACTATCATAAATCTTTTTGATTAGATTTGCTATGTTGAACAAAATTATTGATATTAATGTGCTGTTTTTAGAGGACGTTTTGCCCAAATATATATGAAAATATATATATTTTCATATATATTTGAAATTACAAGCCCAGCAGTAAAACTTCCCAATCACATCTCAAACGCCCATAACACTATTACAGGTTACATTCTTATACTTACTTATGTATTTTAACTATCGACAAGAATTAAAAAACGCTTACCTGAAATAATTCAGGGGCAGCATAAGGAGGACTTCCACAGAATGTGTCTAATTTATTTCCGGGGGTGAATTCGTTAGAAAAACCAAAGTCGGCGATTTTAATATTCATCTCACTGTCTAATAACAAATTTTCAGCCTTCAAGTCTCTGTAAACAAAAGAGAGAAAAACGGATTAGAAAATTATATTTGGCGATTTTAACAGTACAGGACCTGCTCAACGCTGCCAGCCACCATACTGAAAAGTGGCCAATGATTTTAACTCACCTGTGAATAATTCTTTTTTGGTGGCAATATTGGACAGCGGATACGATTTGCCTAAACTTAGCTCGGGCTTCTTTTTCTTTCATTCTACCGTGGAGCACGAGATAGTCAAATACTTCACCACCAGACGCGTACTCCATTACCAGGTACAAAGTTTTTTCCGTTTCAATTACTTGAAATAATTTCACTATGTTCGGATGGTCCAACATTTTCATTATTCTTACCTGAAATATGAAAATTGAAAAATATTACATATGCATAAAATGTTTCAAACAATTATTGACATTACCAGCCTCTCTAACTTTATAACCTTCACCCTATACTTTGGCTATTTTACAGACGGGAAAAAAAACAGAATCAAAAAGTTTTTGGAAATACTCTCGTATTGACTGTTTTGGGTTTCGACAAAAAGCTTCAAAAATAAAACAGAAAATGTAATGCAGTGATCAGAATATGGTTCCTACTTTTATTGATGATATCAGTGTTCATCGAATCTTACTAGAAGAATCGAATCTATTGAATCTGACTAGAAGACAACAGTGGCTCAAATAAGAAATGAAAAATGTCTCTTCACATCTAGTAGAAGACTGAACAAACAGAAACACGTTCATCCAAACTACTTTCATCCAAAACAATTTGTATTTAATTTTGACAAATTATAGTCATCCTAGATATGCTTAAATTTATTCATATCTAGTGACAAATTCCGCAACGACTGTCAAATACATAAAACAATATTACTGTTTGTTATATGGACATAATGTATACAGTTAATGTCTCATATTAACAGCAGCTGTCTTTCTCAAAAGTTTTTATATTAAGTGCATATTTTTTTAGTATCACTGTATTCAGAAAAATGTGTGCGAACAGAAAATGGTAAAAAAATGTTTACAATAGTCAATGTACAGAAATTTACCTAATACTGGTACTTGATTTAGTAATAAATGCATAATTTATTTACTTTCTTTTGTTGAGCAACATTTCCAAATTTACAAAAATAAGTTTGAAAAGACAAATAGAGAGAGAAAATAAAAAAGAAAAATTTTATTAGTTTTATTGAATAAAGAAAAACTTAAAAAAAAATTCAGGTTGTTTTGATAACTATAAATTCTTGATTCTTAACTTATTTCAAGTGTGCTAGATACAAGTATTTTGTTTGTAGTACATATAATTATTTGAATTGGAATACAAAACGTATGTTGCAAATGCAAACTACGCTGATATTTGGTGACAACTTTATCCCATAGTTCAGTTACTTATAAGCTTTCATATATGCAAAATCCTTTCTAACACGACAGTATTAAGTGGTGATATTATACAGCATGAAACCTTTCAGGTGCTGGATTACAAAGTAGAAACTCCAAAAGCCACATATCTGCTTTTCTTTAGTAAGGAAATACATAACAGATGTGCATAGTTACGAGTGAAGAGTTGGATTTCACTTTCACGTATATTGTCTATATATTAATATCTAGATGTATATTGTATTCGCAAATGTGGTATTATAAATAGATATAAAAGTATTCTTGAGACTTTACAGGGTGTCACAAAATTGGTCTCACTATGTAAGGCCAATTTAAGCATACCACATACCACCATACAATAACAGTTTGAATCTAAGACATTTTGACAAGGATGGCATCAAAACGTCAAGGTAAGTTCATATCCGAAAGTTCACTGTATATTTTCCATCCGTGAGAACATTCGAATACTCTTTGACTGCCCATAAAAGCCCAGAAAATTACCACTTCACTACCAACTTCAAGTCGCTTGACCAGGATTTATAAAATAGGCCCATTGACCTAACGCACCAAAATTACTCATGTTATGTTATAGAATAGCCTAATGCTTGAAATCATCTAAGTAACACATTGTTAGTTATATGAAGTCAATAAAGGGTGCTAATAATTATATCAACAGTTTCAAACCACTGATATGTAAAAGCCCAAGAGCACTACTTAAATATTGGGTTAGCTACATAACTCTACTCTACAAGACTTCTATTTTCATCAATTTCATAAACAAAGGTAATCGCAAAATTTGAAGAATACAGTGGCGAGTAGGAAGCTCGTATCAACAAGATTTGGGGACATTTTTGAGCTTAATTTATAATTTGCTTTAAGTTTTCAAACGTAAAATATTTTGTTAGTAACAATATTTTCACACTAAAAGATGATAGTTTTTTGAAAATTACATAAAAAAATACAGTATGTTTCATTTGAACTTCCACAGCTGCATGTTATTGTTATTTGTGTAAAATCAATATTAACAATTTATGCAGAAATTATAAAATTGCCTTGTACAAGCTGATTAGTTACTCATGCACCAAATTACACTCTTTAGCCACCTTACGTCACAGAGCAGTCTATATACCATGGAACACAATTGTTTTAAAGGATCATCGTTCATCGTCATTGTTTGTAGTTAGTCATAACACGTAATTTTACTGCTTCCGGTCCAATAATTTTAATAACAATTAATTTTATTTCTAATGTTTAAATAAATTTAAATTGCAAAGTTCGCGTGAAGCCGACAATTTCTTACGCAATATTTTTGTGTCGTACAAGTGGTAATTGATCGTCCATAGAAAAAAACTGAGCATGTGGGTCAAACAGTACCGCAGTAACGAGTGTCTTATTCAACCGCAAATTAACGCCATATTTGTCATCGTGGCCATTATTTTATGTAATTAGGTGCACGCTAATTTACCTTACGTTCTATTTATATTTTAGAGGATAGTTGGTTAAATTTAGGTTCTTTGCAACTAACCTCAATATTATTTACACCTCTCTATGTACAGGATTCGTTACTGAAGTGGAAAATTTGTATTTTAAAATTAATGTTCTTTACTGAAATTATTAAGAATTTGGATTGAAGATCTCCAATAAAAACACATACCGGTAAGTCTTGCAGTGATACAAGCGAAAGCATTAAGTATTTTTAAGCGAAAGCATTAAGACACGATTGGTTTGAAAAACTCAAGAAACGTGGTAGACTCCATAACATAAAAGTGTCTGGTGAAGCTGCTAGTACAGATGTAAAGGCAGCTACAGATTTAAATGTAAAGGCAGCTACCATGTCAGGACATAACAACACCATGTCAGGATATAAGCTATCAAAGGATAGACTGACTCTTCTGTTGGTGATTATCTGGTGATGTGTTCTTGGTATACCAAAGTCAAAATCCAAGAGCACTAGAAATATTTCAAAGGATTGTCTATGCGTGGGTGACTCGAGATATTTTTCAAGGCTGGTTTGTAGATAATTTTGCGCGCGAAGTTAAAATGTTGCAGAAAATAAACTACCGTTCAAGATACTACTGGTTCTTCGATAATGCACCAGGTCACCCGACCATACTATGTGATTATGATGAACACATAGAAGTTTTTGCTCCCAAACACAACTTCCTTCTTACAATCCATGAATCAAGGTCTTATACAGGCTTTCGAAAAGTATTACCTAAGATTAACATATAGACAAGAAGTAAAGGCTGCTGAAGAAATGACTCCCAAAACAGAGGAATTGAAGATTGAAGGAATTCTGGGAAGAGTATAATATTTACATGGCTGTTAAAAATATTGATTGTTAAAAATATGGATCTGAACAACAGGAAAATATACTCGAAGACCTCGAAGAAATTTTACGAGTCTTGGAACAAAACGTAAAGAGCAATGTCATTCGTGTTGTTGCAAAGTTAGATAGAAGAATTGCCTTCAAAAGAATTTAAAGGCAAAGCAAATGGCCGACTGTTTTAAAGTGAACAACGATGTGGTGGTGGGTTTGAAAACCCAGCATTCTGATTCCCAACGATTCGATAAAGTATTTTCAAAAGTGCATGATAGCATGCCACCAATTGATTTATGATGAGAGAAAGAAAACTTCGAGTGCACAAACATTAC
>JAWQRM010000082.1:0-31632 GCA_033557675.1 Coptodactyla brooksi
TTAACAAATGTTCAATGTGACCACCGTTGATTTCAATGCATATTGTTATGCGTTTAACAAACGACTGTCTTATGTTAAATAAGATTTGTTCATTTTTAAATGAATTAGTAGTGTCCACAATTTTTTGCCACAACTCAGCACGGGTGTTCATTATGTCACTAATGAACACCCAATAAACAATAAACAATTGACTTTATGTATCCCGAAAAGTAGAAGTCCATTGGATTCAAATCGGGGCTGGAATGATTCGGGTGAAAGATTTAATTAATCTAAACTCTTTACATCCAAAAACTAAACAGCAAATATCTCAAAAACAATTACTTTTAACAACATCAACAAGGTATAACCTTTTTACTTAGAAAAGACAGAGGAATAGTTTTTTTTTATTTAAAAATATAATAAATTTATATGCAAAAAACTTGCAGCATTTTTAATGCATGATAGGTAGCACTGGCAATGCCCTCTGGCGTCTACATCAAAATTAATTACAGATTATAATTCCTCATCCAAAAAAACCTCCATTCCCAAAATTTCGCATCCATATTACAAAAACATGGACAGTTATACAAGAAAATAAAAAATTCAAGACAGACTTTGGTACCACGTATCTCTTTTAATATCAACTTTTGGATTAAGATAAGTTGGGCTAAATCGCATTGGTTTAGTTTTAGGAATCTGTCGTTGTCCTGTGACCCATTAATTAAGGACCACCCTGTATAAATAAGAAACACATAATGTCATCAATGTACAAGTTAACAACCAACAGTACACTACCTTTGCCCCACTATTTAAAATTAGAAAGCATATGCAGCACGGGCAAATCTCACACATTCCATTAATTTGAAAATGGTGAAAATCGAAAGGCGTCGTGAATTACAACAAAATGTTTATCTGAATAGGATGAAAGGACAACACCAGTATATTAATAAGACGAAACAAGGCTACTAACCAACGCAAGAATTTAAAATGGATTTGCTGTAATTTTTATTATTGTCATTTAAAATGGTATTTCTATTGTCGATCGGCAATAGATTTTGTTTAGTAAAATTTTTATTTAGGTGTATTTGTGTAAAAGGTATTTGCTGTAATATTTATTACAGCAAATACTGTCATTTTAACTGGTATTTCAGTTGTTGATCAGTGTGGTGTCTTGCATGCTTTTCTCCTCCCTTTGTTAGTATTGTTTATTGGAAGATCAGGTATTATAGGAATTGTTGCTATCATGTTAATATCCTTTGATTCTGTCAAAAAAATATTTGTAATCATAGCAGCAAGGAAATTAAGTTGCTTGAACAAAGATTATTACAGCTTAAAATAAATGTTTGTGTTTTCTTCCTTGCTTGGTCTTGCACATTGTGGGTTCCATGTTTCTTGATCACTTATGTTTCTTAGATAAGAAAATACTGAGAATTATATATGTAGTAGCTCATTACTCAAAACTGGTTTAGTTCAAATACAATATCTACATAACAATAACAAAACATTTAAAAACAATGGTAATATTTTCTAATCTTAATATCTGTATCTCATAGCCTTTCATTTCTTAGGTAATTAATCACTTTTCATTAAACAAAAAATTAATTGATCGCTAAGTAGGATTCGCCTCTTTCATTTCTCCTATTTTGAACAAACTAACATACCAGCATATGATGCTAAATTTGTAAATACATATGGAAAGATTGTGACAATATATTTAGAAAATGTACATTCTGAACATCCATTAACTAAAATCCTAAATAAAAAGTAATTTTCATCATTTTATTTTACTGAACTTTGTACCTTCTCTAGGTGTATTTTGCTTTTAATATAGAACTATACAATTAATTTGTCAGCAATCATTGGTGTGCAAATGTATTCCATTATCAACAATGCTGGGCAATGAGTTGCATTACCTTGTATATATTTTCCAGCTGCGCATTTATAAATGCAACATGGTTAATGTTTATTTTAAGTGTACTTTTTATTTATAGGACAATTTTAGTGGTATAAAATGAACTTAATGATTTTTTAAGATGTAATCCAGTTGGAAGCAATTTAATTGCGTTGCAGCTGTAAATAATTCCAGCAAAATGTTTAATAAGCAATAAACCACACACCAGTAAAAAGAGAAACGTCAAGAAAGTGTGCTATTTGTATAACTAGCGCAGAATAATAACTAAGTGTACTACCTGTGTAGCTGATATTTAGAATTATAAGTTATTACTTAAAATTATATGAGTGTATATCTTCATAGGAAAGTATTTTTGCACGTACTGAAATTTAAAAAAATATTATTAGCATGTTGTTTCTCTCATACAAACATATGAAATGTTATTCAGAATGATTAATTCTTATTAATTTCAGCTAAGTATAACATATAAAACCATTACGTTACCAATTGCATATCTCGATATTTCATCTAAATATACCATTGAAAACCTTTCAAATTATTCACTTTTAACTATGTGACGTCACTATGCTACCTTATGTCTTCATAAATGTACTGTAGGCTATGTTGCCTGCATAAATCAAGTGATCGTATATATGGCTTTGAGAAGTGAGAAAAAAGGGAAACGTAATATCAGCCTAATCTTAGAAGTCTATGAATGGTAACAACACTGAACCCAAGAATAATTTAAATGAAAAAACTATCTTCCCAAGTTAAATGTACATAATAAAAACAAGTAAATTACAATATACCAGAAAAACTAGAAAAAAAAGCACAGACTATAGAAAAACTAAAAACTCTGTTAGAAAAATATACTAATAGGACAAGTGAGGAACACAAATTAGGAAATGATCATACCCGTGTAGGTGACGTTGTGGTAGAACCATCCCGTTTCCCTACTTGCTCCAAAAGCTGTTGGGCTCTTTCCCGTTGCTCATTATGCCTATTTATAATTTGCTGCACCGCACATGATCAAAAACAAAAAACAAAACCAATTTACTACGATGACAAAACAAGCAAAAAACAAAAGCCTAGCAAACAAAAAGGGAAAATTGTACTCCTTACCTGATTTGGCTTAGGCAGATCGTTCTTATTAATATCGTTCTTTTTGCTTTCCACTTGTTGAATCTTCTTATTATCGTCTGAGCTATCATCCCCATTCATTTCCGCCACCTTGGTATTCACAATTTTGTTATTATCAGTAGGAGTGTCTGCTATGACATCCTCTGCAACAGAATCGAAAGGATCGTACCATTCTCCTCTAGTCATCAGAAACGGTTTCTCTGGTTTCGGTTCAGGTTTCTTTTCATTTTGAGTAAGTTTTGGAGACAAAACTTTCCCAATTATGTTTTTAGAACTGTTTAAAATTATGTCTTTCACGTCTTTTACCATTGTTGGTGACTTTTCTTTTTCTTTTGTAAACTCTATGGGCTCATTATTGTTAGAAACCAAAGGTAACCGTAGTTTTGGAGGATAGTGTTCTTGATTTGTAGTGTATTCTTTATTGTTTACCACATCTTTATCTTGGTCTACATTTTTACTTTGCTAAAAGAAAGCATTTTAATCAATAAGAAAACGTATACCTATAGAGTTGTTATACAATTTTGGTTTTTCGCAGATTCAGTATTTCTTTCCCAAACAAATGCATCGTGTCCGAATCCATATCTGTGCTGAATTTTCCTATAACATAATTGCTCTCATCAGCGGTTTTTCCAATTTGTTTTATTTCTAATTGATGGCCAGTAAAGTGAGCCCTCAATTGATACAAATACGTCATAACAGCCAGCTTATCTGGAACTGCCAACATATCCATATCAGAGGGCTCAATTACTCTGGGAATCCCTAATTTGTCGCCAGCATCAAAAGCTTTTCGACAATTTCCTTTCACATCATGTGGTGAAAGAGAATCAAAGTCTCTGCAATAAAAAGAGGATAGGTAAAAATAGTAGGAAATATTAAGGAAAAGACATACATTAGATCAGGCTTAAAATGATGAATCAACGCACAAAATGCCATTCCATTCCTCCAGCTTGTAGTTAAATTTGTTAATTTAACCCCAGGATAATCTTTAGTCATATCTTTACACCACTCTAATAAATCTTGTCCTGAAAAAGAAACAATTACCTTCACATCACATATTCAGTAAAAGAAAGAAGGAATATTAAAAAACAAACCTGGTGTAGTTAATTTTTGAGTTTTAATCTCATTATTTTTTAGTTCTAAAGGTTTCAATTGCAAGTTCATGCTCTTTGGTCTGGGTGGTGAAGTAAAACTGTGGTCAGTCTCTTCGGCAAACTTTTCAAGACCATCTAATCGTTCTGAACACAACTCGGAATAAATATCTGTCTCTGGTTCGTGGAAGTCGCTTTTCTTCGGTGCTGGTATACTACAGGACGGGAGGGGTAGTTGTTCGAAGACAGGGGAAGCTACTTCGGCAGTTGGTGTCTTTTCATCTTTTGGAAATGACTGTATACTGCTTACTATAAAATAAATATTCGCAAGTAAACATAATATGCAAATGTTCTTAAATATATTCTTATCACAAGACATACTGGCTTCCCTATGAAAGCATAAAGTAGCGATGAAAATTTCTTAAAATCAGTAATAAAAGGATTAGAAGATGTTAAACATGATCAGTTGGGAAGCATCTTTGCCTGTAGACATTTAATTCTCTTTATAATATGTAATTTGCCAACCTGAATATATTATGATTTTCAAGCATTTATTTTTACATCTAATATCTCTCGTTAAGAGATTTACTAGTAATTAATTCCTTAATGTTGTATACTTTAACATCAGTAGTTTTATTGTTTAGTAATTAGTAATTGTTATTTTTATGTTTCTGATTATTTAACAACTGTTGTATCAACAGAAAACCTATTTTATCTCAATAATTAGTAGTAAACATATGCTTAATAATACTGTTAACATTAATCTGCAGGGTTGGCCAAAATTAATAACCCCATCGAAAGCTTAGTTTCTGTTGACATCTGTTATCACACCTCTATCAAGTGGTGTTTCTTGTAAACTATAAATATGTAGGATTTGTCATGGAGCGATATACCGAATGTGCATGAATTATGAAATGTCATTACAAAAATCAGTTTATAAATAATTTTAACTTGGCCAACACCAATTCCGAGGCCAATTCATTTGTTATCCCATACATTTTTGGCTATTGGTTCTGTTAGTAACTTGCACCGCAATGAATGAAGGTATACTAGTCGATCAAACGACAGCATTTATCACAATTAAGTTCATGTTCGTGATGATCCAGAAATATTGATCGGAATTTATCTGGAAGCACAAATCAGTACAGTGTTTTTCGTCCCCATCGTTTCAAGTCTAAGCATCATCTCTACCTATCTAATCTCTACCTATCAGTATGCAGGCCGCGTCCATGATGATCCAGAAATATTGACAACTTGTGATATATCCAACTGGTTTAACAATTGTTTCCGCTTGACATTCCAAAGCGTTCACATAAAATACGCAAAAAGCATGGTGAAACACACCGGAATAGAGCCACCAATTTTTCTTCAAAAAATCATGAGCTATGAAGCTCACTTCATGACGCTTAGCCACGTAAACAAGCAGAAGAGTCAATTATTGACGCACTAAAAATCAACAAATCTTTCACCAACAACCCATAATCAAAAAGTCACTGCTGAAAATATTAACTGGCCCATTCTTTTTTAAAGGTGCTGATAGAAAGTTGCTTATGGTGAATGGTGATTATTACAGAGCAATGCTGTGGGGTTTTTTGGTACCCCAAATGCATTATAATAACTTGGAGCATTATTGATTTCAACTGGATGGAGCGCTATGCTATACCACAGAGTTAATGCCACGTGTGTTTTGCGAGATATCTTCGAAAATCTAATCTTTCGATGCTACTTCATGGATCTGTGGGAATATTTGAAATGCAAAGTTTATACCAACTCTCTATGAAATTTTAAAAATCTGAAGAACATCATTCGTCACAAAATCGCTCAAATATTCAGTAAAACATTAAAAATTTAATGAAAAATGCCGAAAGGAATATTTTCTCGCATCAATACTGAAGGTGGTCATTTATTGGATATAATATTGTAATTGTGTACATAAAAAAATCTATTGTACCAAATAAAAACATTCAAAAGGAATTTTGTCAACAAATTTATTTGCTTACAAGTTATTAACAAAACAAATTGAGTCATTGATCATAATTAATGATCAGGGTTGGACATAGCCAATCCTATATTATAAAATATCTTGATTAATTATAGGACTTTAACCAATTACTCGCAAATAATATTTATAATTTGCAATCCATGTACAGTGGAACTACCCTATCTCGAGCTAGCAAAAGTCCCAGTGAAAAGTTCCTTCTCTAATGTATTCAAACATTTTTTTAAGGATTCTCCATTTATAAGGCTCCATGAAACTTCTTATAAGCCTTAATCTAAGGACTGTAGTTTAGAAGTGGCATTCGGTGGGAAAAATTGTAAATTGATGGATTCCAATTTTTCTTGTATGGGAGGATGAGCAGAGGAGTTATGTATAAACATTGATATTTTTCGGCCCTCTCTTAAAAATTCTTTGTCTACTTTTATCAGCTACTTCTCTAAAATTCCGGAAGTCATCTGTGCCTTTTTGCCACTCTCATAATCTACCGGAAGTCACCATAGTCCTTTAAAACATTTTGGTTTGGTACTTTTGCCAATTATGAGAGGTTTTAATTTTTCAGTACCACTCGTACTAAAACTAACAAACACCTTAACCACAACAACACCGTTTTGAATCACGACATATGTTTCGGTTTATCTACATAAACTTTCTTCAGGAGAATGTCAGGAGAACGTTTATTAGATAAACCAAAACATATGTCGAGATTCAAAATAGCATTTTCTCAAATAAGTACCACCCATGTTCATTGCTAGGAGGCACGTGACTCGCTCTTTAGTGAGTTTACCACCGAGTCATTTAACATTTTTAAAAGCCAAAGTTTTATTAGGCAAGCTTTTGAAGAATAAGATAGTGTTGAGTTTTCAGCCTGTTCTGATGAACAATTAGTTTTTCTGTTATGCACGACGTGTTTTGACTTTACGTCATTATCAAGTGAATGGCATGATATTCTTTTGTTTAAACACATAGCGCTAGAACTAAGTGAATATAAAAGTTGAATCCAGGGCAACACACTTTACTACATTCCATATAATTCCATTTATATCGCATTCAATCGTTGTTTCTTGAAGTTTATAATTGATTATAAAATGGCGAGATCATCACCCACAAAACTGCTGTTTAAAAAAGGCAGTAAAATGTGTAGTTGAATCTTACTCTGAGTGGAATAAGCAATTAAATTTCATAGACTCAGCAAACAAAACGGTTTTAGTTATTACTTGCGAAACAGTCAACTATGATGATCACAGCAATTTGGAGGTCATTACAAGTTTAATCTATAAATACATTTTAATTGAATCGTTTGTTTGAATTCGAGGAACTTATGAACCAACCGCTAGTGTTCACAAAAATAGAACGTAAATACAAAGTGTAAAAGGAACCTTACTGCTTATAGGTGTACTGGCCATATCTGATCCAGATAAACTGTCAGTCATTTTCTGAAGATGTTGTGTGACTTCGTTTAAGGTATTTTTCATAGAACTCATAGAATCACTTTGCGAATAATCTTCATCCACATCATCTAACGGAGCTATGTCCGTGCTGTCCCCATATCCTTCGGACATAAGAGACGCGATGGATTGCATATCTTCATCCCTAAAATAACCTTTTTTTCACACAAAGAACTACTGTAAAGTATTGTAAATCATACGTAGCTTTGCCCTCCTTTAACAACACACATGATAATGTACAGTCCAACTTTGCGGATACTATTTTTTTCGTCATCGGTTTGAAAGGTAATTGCAATTTGTGCTGTTTTGCATCCCCACTAGCATAGGACCCCATATTGATATGAGCCACAGCAAGAGGACGTCTTTTTCCCGTCGATGATACCTGAAATTTAAAAAGTGTATTATGAGAAATTAAAGAAATTTAGAACGACAATTCCTGCATATTTTAGTGATGTACAGAGCTGATTTTATCAAATTGCTTCCTTAAATCTTTAATTCCTTTTAAAAGGGTTTCCATTTGTTATTAAGAAGTAGCAATTTATCAATATCTATTAGTAAAAACGAAATTTGTGGAGTACAAATTTGTAGTGTAGTACATCTATTAATGAAAAGCTATAACAATTTATTCAAAATACCTTTGAAACTACAATCTTAAATTATGAACTTTAAATGTCAAATTATAAAACACTGTTGTATTCCAGTGTCTTAGATGATACTATAAATAGTTGTGATCGATCACAACAGATGAAAAATTGTTATTCACTGCTCAAAAATACTTTAGGGAATTACAAACTTTTCTGAAGGTAATACAGTAGACTAAGTAATTACTTAGGCCTTCTGTACTCCCTCTAGGGAAGTAGATACTATTATTATGCATTCCATATTATGCTGGAAATAGAATTAACAGAAATGTCAATCAATAAAGAAACATAACTGTCAATTCTACACCTTATATTAGTAAGATTATACAAAATATATCACGTAGAATATTATCGTTATGGATGGTAACAACTAATTTGAATAATTCCAATTATTACGACACTTAAAATTTTCCAAGAAAATTAATGGTACAAAATCCATACTCGGTGACCTTGAAAATGATAAAAACAAACAATGTAATACAACAATATGATGTAGGGATATGCAGGAAGTTTGTTACTGATAACTGTAATCACTAATGACATTAAAATTATCAACTATATGTTACTGTTCAAATTAACAAGTAAATTTTGAAAAGAAATTACCTCGAAAATGATTCATTTATAAAAATAGAAAAATACTTAAGACGCAACAAAAATATAATAGCTATAACACACGCTAATTTTCAAAGAATTGGCCTCAGACTTAAACTAGTGAGTAAGGAAGTGATATTAAGACACTCATCCTGGTTCATTTGTAACGTATGTCATCACAGGCCGACATGTGTGTGTTAAACGGCGTGCAATAAAAAATTGAGGAATTTTTGAAATGAAGCTTCAAGGAAAAAAACGCTATGGTTAGTTCAGAATTTTTAACATACATGAAATGTTATTTCGAATGTAGAAAGTTTTTTATTACTTGAATTATTAGTTTGTGATATGAAGGCTATTGTTATTGTCTACATTCACAAACATATTTGTACAACTTATATCAATACAACAGTAATGATAAAAGTGACAAATAGGCCGAGTTTATTTGGATTAGAATTTTTAATTAACTACAAAGTAATTTAAATAAGCATACAGATACAGTTTCATGCAACTGGAAAATAACATGTTTTAAATTAGTTTTATTTATATAATACAAACATCAAGAGCATATCAGCTGATATCAAAGTTGGTTACGTCGAAGCAATTTGTAATCATTTCAAACCAGTCTCGCAAAACATTAGTGATCGTTTTGGATTTTTTGTTTGGATAATTTATTTACAAAAAATAATCTTTTGTTTGTATTAAATTTGATGCTATTTCTTAATAAATGAAAGTATTTACCTAAATATTCATTTTTGTCAGACATTAAAAATTACTTTTTCAATTAGAATTATCTAGATTGAATAGAAAACGTGTTAAAAACGCCACTTTGCACACTAGTGTTGAAAATATTAATTTTATTTGAAAATCATTATCTTGTATATCCCTGTTGAAGCAAAATGGGTTTAATATTAAAGAATTCACCTTTAATTACCAAAAATTGGTATGACAAGCAACTAACAACTTTCCGTTTCCATAAATTTCATGAACTATGTCTACAAAAATTTGTTTATGACATCAATCAACCAATCAACTTTAAAAGACTAATTGGTGGGAAAAGGAGGCAGATACCCTTAAAGTAAATAAACACACCAATAGCGGAAATATCTTCTATGGCAGGGAAAGAAACTTGCTCATTTTATAATAAAATCAAATAGTTAAAATGCGTTTTAACTATGTGGACTTTTTGCTTTTTGCTTTATGCAATATTTTTATTAAATTTGCTAAAGCAAAAATAACTAATACATGTTGCACCGCGCATGGTGCAACATACACTGAGTGGTCAAAAAATTTAGAGACACCTTTAATACATTTTCGAATAAAGGGTACCTACTCTAATTTTTTAGCTACTCAGTGTACACTTGCCCAACTTTCTATTATTTTGAACCCCGGTTGAATTTTGAATAGTTTTACAACATGGTTGTGAAAAACGTGTGATACAATTAGTAATTGGGTATAACTTTAACATCTTGATTCAGTAATGTTTTCTGCAATCCGTAGAGACATATGATTCTCAATGTTTGTTTTTAACGCCAAGTTTAGATATGAAAACTAACTATCAATAACTTTTAATAACAATATAATTCATGATAACACAACGTAGACTTTCATGGCCCATGTTATGAATATTATACTTTTCCGGGCTTTGAAAAGCCTGGGAAAGTGTAACATTCAATATAATTTATATTCATAGATGACTGCCATTTGTTAACCAGTAGTTATAACCATTAATAAAAGTAAACCATTAATCAAATTATTAATAATTATTTTTAATCCATATTCACAGATAGCTCTCATTTATTAACTTTTTTAAAGAACTAAAGAACACACTAACTATGATTAAAGTTTTTAATTCAAAATTTTATGTACAAATAAAAAATATATGTACAAATATGTATAATATGTGTATAAATGTGTTTTCAATGCTGAAAACCTATTGTGATCAATTCATACACATTCATACTCACTTTTTGACTACTATTTCTATTCATGAATTATCAATTGATGAATAGAAAATAAAAAAGAATTTGTGGTAATATTTTGTTCACATAACTGAAAAATAAAGTATATTTCTATTAATAGTATATTTAGGCGCATGTCCATTAATTTACGTTTTATTAAATAAACTAATAGTGTACAAGCACACCAACTGATACACAAACATTTCTCGTAAAGATCATAAGTAACATAAACTTACATGTTTAATTACTACTTTCCAGTGACATATGATCAGATTACTGTACTTGAATTATTTAGATGAATATATTTTTGATATTAGTTTAATTATAATGTCCAATAACAATCATGTAATACTATGTACGACTATAACTGAACAATAAATTTTAATTATGGTAATATCTAATTTCATATTCGACTTTTCTCCCACGCTTGTGTTTCACACCGAGAGTGTAAATGATGGCTGACAGCTCCCACTTCATCTTTGTTGTCATAGCTACTGGATGTAAATAATTACTTCCCCATGTGCAGAACAAGTGATATCTAAAGTTGAAATCCAACTTCAAGTTACATCATTAAGGAACACGATAATAATTAGTGTAAGGCCATTCACATAATCTTATTTTACGTGGTCAAACTAATAAGAAAAAGAATTAGTATAAGTGTAATCACATTTTTTCTGTAATAAGTGTAATCATTTTCACTCAGCAACTCAGAGACTATTGGGCAGAACAGATTGGCCAATTTTTTTAATTGTCATGACTTTTTCATCAAAATCTAGGATTGTGAATATGGTGTTTGATAATGCACTCTGATAATCTTCATTTCTTGCCTGAAGATAATTTAATTATATTATACTACTTATCGTTTTCCCAGTCACATATCTGAAATGTACAGTGCAACTGCACTCTCAGATCGAGAGAACGAGATCGAAAGAATCAAATGTCTGAGCTTGATTCAACGTACTGGAGGGCCCAATGGGCGAAATCTACTATGGACCTACTATAAGATTTAATAGACCTATGGTCGTAGTGGAGGGCTGCATAAGCCCTCAGGGGCTGCATAAACTATAAGATTTACATTATTACACTATATCCATAAAATAAAGTGGATCTACTATAAGATTTTTTATGTACAATAGAAAAAGTTTTATGTTAGGAGGCTATGATTTTAAATTTATGAGTAAGTTTCAATTCTTTAATTGCACTATATCCATTTTTTTCGATATAGTTCTTTTTCGATATAGTGCAGTTTTTCGAGAAGTTAAAAGAATCGGGTGGATCTACAGAAATATTGCATAAAATAAAACCTTTTAAGATATTGTTTTATATTGAAACCAAGATTCAATTCTTTATCTACTCTTTAGTCTCGATGTGAAATTTTCACATAATTGTCACATTTTCTAAGATGTGACATTTTCACATAATATTTTATATTTAATTATTATACCTAATATTAGTGGCTCGGATAATGCAGCATATAAAAAATAGTCATTCTATCTTGGCTGCCTTACATAAATGATATTCCTCCATTGAGCCTTACTCTAAAGTGAGTTTCAAAATTTTGTCCTCTCTGCATACTGCTAAAGCAGACTTTTTGATTGGTATAGGAGTTAATTACTTCTATACCAGTACACATTAACAGTACCCATGGATGAAACATTTATCATAGGTTTCAATTTTTCTTAAAGTGTATACACATTCTGTAGGTCCTTCCAATGAAAAAAGTTCATATGGGCATGTGAACTTTTTTCATTGGAAATGCAAAATGCTTTCTTATTGAGATACAGTTTCTTTTGTGTTCCTGGCGCATTCCTAATGAGACAACAATTCTGCTCAATACGTTCCAATAGAACTTGTACTGGAGGAATGGGGATCCTATAAATGAGTGTTTTTAGATGATCTCCCAAGTAAAAGTTAAGTTGTTATTGTGAATCTCAATCTCTTTTCAATCTCAATCTCTTCATATTGAGGTTGTGATCTAGCCAGCCATTGAAGGAGGGCAGGGCAGGGTTATCTAGCTGCCAAGCTGAAATGAGGTGGCACTCCATCATGCATGAGTCTAGTTTGCAGTTAGTTTGCCTTCTACAAAATTCCAATTCATTTAGACTCACTGGCAGGAAACAAGAGAAAATTAAATAATCCCAGACAATGCCGACCCACAGATTACAGGAAAATTGTTGTTGATGTCCATCTTGATAAACTGTTCATGCTGTTTTAGTAAACTGCGCCTCATCAGTAAAAAGTATTTTACATTGAAACTCAGGGCCTAGACACTACTAAAGAATCTATCTGCAAAACTACAGAACACCAGCCGTGGTTGGAAGTCAATTTCTAAGAGAATCTGAACCCGTTGGATATGGTATGGATACAATAATTGCGCCTGCAGCACTCTCCATACTGTTGCATTGGATACTTATACTTCTGTAGCTATTATTCTAGTACTTGTTTCTTGATTCTCTTCAACTATCTCTAGAATTCATTTCTGTAAATAATGAGTTCTAACTGTTCTTACAGATCCCAAATCTGCTTGAATTTCGGTAAAAATGCCCTGCCTCGTGCAATCAGCAGCGAATGGAGGCAAAGGTTTTCTTATGAATTCTCTTGTGAAAGCTTTTGGTTTGCAAGATTCATAGTGTCTGTAGGCATCTTAGAAAGAGTAATTATACAAAATAATACAAATTGACTTAAACACTCTGACAGTAAAAAAACTGTTATTTGCCAATTAATTCAAACAAAAAATTAGTTAAGCCCAGTTAGATATCTGAAATACAAAGTCTTTGCTTGTGTTCGTGTAAACAATATACAAAAAAAGCTGTATCTCAACAAGGAAACATTTTCGGTCACATGCACAAATGAACTTTTTTCCTTGGGAGAACCAAAAGAATTGATTTGCGAAGTTTGGGCACATCTCTTAAAAACAGCCTGTATACAATAAAGCTCCACTAATCCCATGCTCCACTAATCTGGATGTCCTTCTAATCAGGACGAAATTGAAAATGTAAATTTTACATTGGGGATTGACTGCGTGTCTTTTAATCTGTATGTCATTATATGTTTGAAATAACATAAAAAGGGATCTCTGAAATCTCCAAATCAGTTTCATCAATATATTACTAAAAAGGTCACACAAAAGATTAACTCTTGTTAAAAATAAAACATATTGATGGGAGATTAGTGCATGCCAAAGAAAAAACTTCTCCAGAGTGGAAAACTTGTTTGAGAACAGTTTGGGAACAATAAGTATGCATATAAAATATTTAGAGTATACTTGATTAAGAAAGTCTTTATACAAGGACTTAAATAAGATTTGTTTACATCAAAAACATGTATTATTTGTATATGTGAAGAACAATGAATATTTGGTGATGATCTTATCTAGTGCAGTGAGACACAAAAGTATTTCTACAGATGAAAGATCAATATTGCATTAGCCTGACTCAACCACTCTTTTTACTAAAATGGATTACCATCTTCCTTAATTTTCAAAACATAATTTATGAGGTGTCTCCTGAGATGAAGTCGAAAGTTAACATATGGATAGGAGAAGTCATTATAAGTCAATAGTTTAAGTAAATAAATAACGACCAATTGACAAGTTAAGACTTGAAACCCCATTATTATAATTGAACGGATAATAATTGACGGTTTTGATTGACACATGAAGTTGACACATGATATGATGCAATAATAAGTAATAAATACATACTTTAAATAACACTAGTGACAATGACTGTAATTCCTCAAATGGATAATATGACTAATAGCTTATATATTAATTTGCAAAAACAATTAGATATTTTAATTTATCTGAGGAAAATAGATTGAAATAGATTTGAAAATAAATCTAGTCAAACATTGAGCAAAATTAACAAAACTTTAAACGAAATGTCCTATGTAGCTGGTTGGCCAATTAATATGGACAATTTTATTTTATCTAAGGAAAATAGATTGAAGCATTGTTCAGGGGAGAAAATAAATCTACTTAAAAACTTTAACCAAAATTAACAAAACTTTAAACGAAATGTCGTATATATTTGGTTGTTCAATTAATATGGACAGTAATGCCATAAAAAAGAAAGTACACCTGAAACAATAGAAAAGTAAAGATATCCTCAAGTAATCCATTCACGACATCTACAGAGATAAAAAAGGAACTTAATTTGCCCATCCATTCTCCAACAATCAGAAAAACACTGCACAGACTTTAATTACCAATATGTGAAGAGATTTCTATCTTCAGCTTATATTAATTAATGACAAGAATTTGCAAGACCATTTAAAAATATGTCAGAATGTCAAAAGGGAATGAATATTAACCAATACACAATACACAGTTAAAGTAATTAAATAGGGTGGTGATAATATAAAATGTTTTTCATATCATGGAATAGGTTCAGCATTTTCGATCAAAAACATTATGACTAAGGATACTTATTTGAATACCTTGCAAGAACTTATTTGTTTCCATTTGTAGAAGCAAATTTAGCACTAATTTGGATTTAGCAATAACGCGCTGAAACATACTGCTAGAATAATATAAAAAAAAATGGTTTGTGAACAGAGAACTGAAAACTACAAAAACGCTTAAGAGAATATATTGGTTGCAAGATGTCAAATATTAGCGGACTCCATGTATCAAATCTTCCAGATCTTTAATAAAACTAAAGGATATACCTACTACCAAATATTAGTTCCAAAAAAATGGTTAGAAGCTCAACATAATTATTTAATGCATTGTAAAACAAAATTACCTCTTTTTGGCACAGTGAGAGCCGCAACAAATATTTGGTTTTCAATATAACACATTTGGTGTTACTTTGGACATGATTTATTGTACTTTAAATTTGAGTTTATAGCATTATATATCTCAAGTAAATAAATACATTTTAAAATAAACTAGAGCTGTGGGTCTGGAATGTTTGGCTTTGTAACAAAATTACAAACCTTACTAGTTGCCTAACTGCTTACTTATCTACCTCGCTACCCAAAGTTACTTCTGGTGTAGTGGTATTGTCATCGTTACACCAAAGGTACTGACCATGGAGTTGCAGACTGACCATCTTCTTTCGTTGCTAATAGAACAGCAATGTGCTTCACAGGAGGTTCAAAGGATTGCCAAAAATAGGACCAGAAATCTTATCATCATGTGAGACCAGCGCCAGTTGCTCAATGTAGCAAACCCAGGGTGACAAACCTTCTCTAACTCCTGAAACTTGTATTTCCATACCTAGTAGCAGTGGACCATCCTTTCAATTCTCTCCATTTTCTTTTGGAGGAGGCCTATTAGGCCTCCTCCAAAAGAAAAGGAAGAGCAGAAGAAGGAAATCAACCGAAACAGAGGTGAGACATTTTAATTTCATTCCCCTAAATATTTGAATCCAAATTTCTTAATGAAATTACCAAGTCCACCAAAGAGAGAAAACCACATCAGAAGAGAGGAGTACCTAAAAAAAGGAAGGACAAGAGAAAGATCGCAAGGGAAGAAGAGCAAGAAAGGGAAGGAGGTCTCATCTTCTGAGGAGGAGAAAGAAGACTGGCTGGCTTCAACCGACAATGATGGGCTTGAAAATTGGCTGAATAATAAATAAAAAATAGTGTTTGGATATGTTTTGTGTTTTTTTTTAGGCACCCGGTTTTACCCACCCCTACCTATAAAAATGCCACTTTTAGTTTTTTACACTTACCTTAACATTACATTTTATCTAATATGTAAAGTTTTTCAATAGCCTTGATGTTTAAGATTACAGTCATGGCATTATTTGCTGCAATTTGAGTGGTACGTTGGAATTATTCATCAACCAAAGTATGGTACCCGTATTACTCCCCTTTCCCCTACTATTTCTTCAAAAGCACTAATTACTTCAGTACAACCAATTAGAGCATAATTAAGTGTTTCCTTACTTATCCGTTGTTTATATAGCTAAAAAGCGCCATACAAACTTACAAACTAGGTTCAAAAAGGGTAAATAGCATAATAAGTATATTAGCAAGTCTTTCATCGCTCCCGATGATGCTAACTTGGTTATCCAAACATACATCCAACAGGTATTTTTTAACTTTGGTGTAGCAGTGACTTTTTCTTAAAAGTACGTTTTCTTATAATTCCCAATTATTTTAAGCACTGCAGTATGTGCAATTGTAAGCATTATTTTATTTTATAATAGAAATTATTTAATTGACTATTAGCTACACAGAATACATTTGCTTTTCAGTAATGTTTACGTGTTCAAACAATGTGAAAATAATGAAATTTAATATATTATATTGAATGTGTGGAGACTTTTTTAATTTACTGCATATTTTAACTTACAATAAAAACGTTTTCACTTAAAGGAAGCCTTCAAAATTTCTTGATTATAAAGTAACTTTTACTAAATTTTTAAGAATTTTCTAGGACGATAACATTTTCTAACATTTCCCGGAATTTCCTAATTTCCAAGCCCACCTTACGTTAGATGATCACCATTCGATTTGTTTGTTAATTATTTATTTTATTCAAACACAAAACAGGCAGTGAAAAAGCTGTCAAATTCTGTATAAGGGGTTACATAATTATAGGCATATTTTTGAACTGGCTGTAAATGTGACAAATTATTTCGAAAATTGTACAGTTATTATTAACTTATAGCATAATAAATTATTGCATACGATTGACGTCTAAACTCGGCGACACTCATTCAAATTATATTACAAAAACAAAAATAAAGATACAACTTTTGTCATGAAAATTATTAAAATGCTCGAAAGAGTTGTAATAAAATAAAATAAAAACTCTGTAAATATAATGCACATTCTAATCTTTATAAAATTCCCTGTTTGTTTAAAAGATAAAATTTCTCTGAATTTCCCGAATGACCACCATTTGACTTCTTTGTCCATTTATTTATTTTATTTAAATTATATTTTTATTTTTGAAGAGATTATAAATGTAATAAAACTTATAGCTGACAAAAATTAGCTTTTATTGAAACGTTGATGATGTTAATTTATTAATCCTATATCTGTTTGGCTTATTACCTAAATAGTTTTCAACAGACCATCAAATATCATACAGTGTCTATTAAAAAAGATACCAAGCAAATTGCCTTGACTGACTTTACTATATTCTATGTATAAGATTTCTTATCTTTACTTAAGATAAATAGTCAATATTTACATGTAAAAACAACTTACATCTTCAATAATGAAACTCCAGTCTTTATCTTCTAACACGCGTGTTCTTGGATCTCGAAATAACGTAACATCTACTTGCTTATTTTCTGGCAAGGACCATACTACAAGGGCCCTGTAAGGTATTTCTAATGTCGGTTCCCATTTCATGGGCTGTGATACAACCCGTCGCGATCGTCTGGCCCATACAAGGGACAGTTTATGAGGTTCCCTTAAAATTGTCTGCGTAATGACAATAAATGAGATTAAAAGTTTAACTTACCATTTAGGGGTAAACTCTAAGGATAACTGATGATATGAAACAGTGAACTGGAACTTAGCGGCCTTCTTATTCACTCTCTGTAACCTCTTCCAGACCGATCCCATAATTTTCACTGCACCTTAAACCAAAAACCACTATTAACAACACTCACGTTTATAGGATGCACTAAAAAATAACGGCACTCGCAGACAACCAAATTGGGAAAGTTCTGTTTCCCATTTAAGAGATAAGTTAACCATAATCAGTTACCACTGTCCTATCACAGGAAGTTATTCCAAAACTAAACGATACTCTTCAAAAGTCAACAGTTCAACGTAAACAAGCACACATGGAGTTAAGAGCACAGGAAAACACATCCGAATACATCGTGTAAATAAAGATCTTTGACATTTTCATAATAAATTAACCTTGTCAACGTTAGAATTTGCCTCGTAGACAGGGTGTGAGTATTTCAGATCAACAACACACTGTGAGTTAAAACATACCTTAATTTACGTATAATCACTCAGCACATGTTAAAAACTCGTGTCCACATTTATCAGCGAATTAAATAAGACATTTGCAATAACATATAACGCTACAAAAAACCAGTTGACAGATGATTTGCAAGTAGTTTTCAAGCTGTCAAACGGTGTAATTACAGTATCCTGTACTTAGGATTTAAGGCATCATGCCTAAAATTTAATCTTAAAATATAAAATATTCACCCGTATCCATTTCATAATCCTCATATCTAAATGGAAATACATGTTAAATATATCTTATCCAAACATATACCTTCTTACATTAACTTATATCCCCAAACATAAAATATCTTGGTGTTTTCTTTTTTTGTGTGGAAAGGGTAGTTATAGCTATCCGACCAAAGATGGCACTTCGCAAAAAATGAATATATGTTGCAGTTTAATACGCAGATAAATTATCAAAATAAATGTACAATTTTATTGCAAACTTATCAGTATTTACACAGTAAATATTTACTAACGATAAAATGTTAGGAAAATACGTAATGATGTAATATCCGCAGAAATGTCATAAGCAGTACTTCTTTTATTAGGGTTTATAATTTATTTATAATTATAAATACTGAAATTCCTGTTCTTTTATATAGTTTTTGCAATCTGCCGTAATGGCATGCTAGTCGATTACAAGCGAACGAGTACAAATTGCGTAATCCAGACTAATTAGGGGCACTTACATAGATTTATGATAGAGGTTATGATGTAAATACATGATGGAATAAACGTTTTATTTATGGATAAACATGTTTTCCAACCTTAAGCAATGGTTGCTCTGTGAAGACGATAGGTTCCTGACATTAAAATATAGCGATTTATATCATTAAATGTATAATAGAGATGTATTCTAGAGTATTAGATGTATCAAAATGAAATTTGGTATAGGTAAATAATATACGAAGGGGAGAGATTTTGCATACTTTTCACCGGAACTGGATCCGGTTTCGAATTTTTAAATAGAACACCTGTATATTTTTACATTTTTGACTTTCTGAGACAATGCTGGTCAGATTGTAACATTTCTAAAAGCTTCTGCGTCTACTTGCCTATTTTAGAACCACCTTTAATATTGCATCTAGGTGGCCATGATCGGGCGCAAACTAATCTAAGGACAAGTTATCACTGGTTGCCACTTCACCCAAACAATAACAAACTGCTCGATGCGCATTTCATCGAGCAACTTATTATTGTTTCGGTGAAGTGGTAATCAGTGATTAACTTGTTAGAAAGTCAAAGGTTCCATATCCACAATTCAGCGTAATCTAGGGACCTCAGATGCTGACAGAAAAATCCAATCTTCAGAAAAATCTTTCAAAAAAGAGTCATTCTTGACTCTTTTTTGGCAAGCACTTTTCAAAAAGAGGGCGAGTCTAACGATACCATTTATTTGCGATTGGATTAAAATACAGGAAATTAAATTTATTTACTTTCGTCAGTTTGCGCCCGATCATGGCCACCTAGATGCGATATTAAAAGTGGTTCTAAAATCACTTCAAATAGACGTAAAAAATATTACAATCTGATATTTGGATCCAAAAAATCCAAAACTGTAGAAATATACAAGGTGTTCCATTTAAAAATTCGAAACCAGACCCCATTTGTGAAAAATATGCAAAAATTTTCCTCTTCATATACCGTGTATCCAAACCAAATTTCATTTTGATACATCTAATACTCTAGAAGTTATGGCTTACCTAATATTCGTTGACACCTGGTATATAAATACACATGGGTCGTTACCTGTTTTAAAAGGAACAACACATTAATGCATAGAAATGCAATAAATTATAATAACTACTCAGTTTAAATTGCTATGAAAGAAATATACTAACAGATAGTACTGGAGTTAACAAACAGCTTAACCACACAAAAATTATTTAGAATCTCGACATATGTTTTAGTTTATTTAATAAACTTTCGTCAGGGGAATAAGGTTTATTAGGTAAACATATGTCGAGACTCCAAACAACCTTGTAGTCGCTAAGGTGTTTGTTAACTCCAGTAACTACGGGATCAGATTTATATGAGGTATTTCTCATATAACAGATGGTGTTGAGGATAAAAACTTTATTTTTATCAAAAAATGTTCAATGAATTTCCAATAAAATTGATAATATAGATTTATTTCTTGACAACACAAATTATATTTACAGTATAATTGCATTTACTGAACATTGCTTTAAAATTTCTAGCTTGCAGACTATAACTATTGGGTTGTTCGGAAAGTAATTTCGTTTTTCTTTTGGTGAAAATGAAAGGCACCTTTCTTAGAGAATCTAAATATTTTATGTAATTATATATTTACCATTTTGATCCAACAACTTTTGCCATCTTTCTGACAGTAGCAAGATTCCACCCTCATAAAACTTTTGATCCTTGCTGGTAAAAACTGATCCCATATTTTAAATGGCCGTCATTTTTGACGGCCTCATTTAAAGTAAAGGTTTTGCCATCCAAGAAATTTTGTGGAAATCGAAACAAGTAATAGTAGGAAGGTGACAGATCTTGAGAATATGGTGTGTGTTGTAGTACATCCCATCCAAGCTGTGAAAGCTTTTGGCGGGTTAATAAACTGTATTTTCTATTGTTCAATTTCTATTGATCTGAATTTTCCTCTATTGATCAATTTCGGCCTTTTCTGTTTCAACGAATCATACAATTTGTCCAATTGATGGCAGTAAAGATCAGAATTTAAATTTTGAAAATTTTGAACATTTCAAAAAATGTTTTGAAATTTTTTCCAATTTTGCAAACATTTTGCAAACCAGTTTTTGCCCTGGTATTCTGTTAATACATATTCTCCATATACGTCACATAATTATTTTCGCGCTTGAACGGCATTTTTACCTTTTTTGTAATAAAAAAGCAAAATGTGTTGAAAATGCTCTTTTTGATTCTCTATGTTTCATAAGACAAAAAGAAAACAATTGCACAGAATCGAATAAAATATTTTCTCATATATACTTTGCAATGTCAGTTGTCAGAATATATAATGCATATATGGTTTAGAATGAAGCTGACTGGTTAAAATACAACTAACGCTTCTGCTGCGAATAAAACGAAATTGCTTTCCGAACAACCCAATATTTATATAAGTTGTTTTTGCGGACATGGCAGAATTCATGGAGAATGCTGTATTTTCGTGAAGTATCAGTTACCTTTTCTAGAATTAGCAAACCTGAAACAAAAATCAAAACAAATGGTATTTGTGCAATTAACTAATAAAAACCAATATAATGTAAGTATACATCTAGAGTAAATGTGTATACCTACTAAAAACTGATATTAGGTAGAATTCATCGACAGGAATGACATCCAACTCTGGGAATACTTATATCAGAGGAATGTGTATATTAAGATCTTTCTATCTAAGTCTAATTGACATTATAGGCAGATTAAGTGGTAAAGATAAGATAGCAGGTATTTTCCTAGACGAATTTTGATAAGATGCGTCATTAAAAATTGATGCATAAACCCTGAATTGCTAGGATTCCGTGGATTGCTGAAAGGCAGCTATGCAGACGATTATCTATACTAATGAAAACAATGAACTCATGCTGTCAATAATTTTACTGATGATACAGTTACCATTATCAGAGGAAGATCTTGTGAAGATTTTGGGTGGAAGAGATTGAGCACAATTCCAATATGGTACGAAATACTCTTTTAAGAAACTCCCGCTTTATCCCCTAGAATATTTGAGCTACAAATATGTTGCGTTATAGCCAGTCATTTATCCTTAAAAAGTCTTCATCGCATGCAAATAACTTCAGCAACAGATAAAACATAGCAAGAACTACAATTACATATTCTTCATGTCTGACACACAGTATGTATATAATCCAAGGAAAGCTATATGTTAAAAATATCGTTCAGAAGTGTAAAATCTACAAATATCTGCCTAGTGCTTATAAGAATTGGAATGAAAATCTATTCACAATAAAATTAAAAAAAATATTTACTCAATAATGTGTTTTTGGTGTACTTGGTAAATATTTTATAAAGTATGTACTAGTACTAGTACTTATTATACTGGGCTTATTTAGAAATATGGTTACTAGCAATATAGCGCATATTTTGCTGAGAAGATATTTTTGGAGAAATGTATTGAGGTGGAACTACCAGAGGTAGTAAAGAAAATTGTAACTTTTTTGCCCGTTACAAAAAAGTTGCAATTTAAACAATCATGTGGTACATTTAGATTGTTTAGTACATTGTGAAGCCTAAACGCCCAGTTCCGGTCAGCTATGTGCCATGTGGCATATGCAGCTATGTCAGCAAATTGTCTTAATGGATTGTGCTTGTTGTGTTCACAAAAAATGGTAAGTGAAAAACAAAACAAGCTGGAAGAAGAAGCGATAAAAAGGTTTGCTAAAAAATTCGCGAAAACAGGGCTTCGTATAACATCCATAAGTTATAAGTAAAAATAAGCAAACATTTGTGAAATAGAAATATTTGTTTTTTAACAAATATTTATTTTTTAACACTTTAAGTGCATAAAAAATGTTTCCCTTAAACATTTCTTAGAAGTTAAAATGCGTTGGTAAAAGTGATCAACATTTTTTTAATTTTGCTGTCTACAAATAAACTTTAATGTATGAAAATATTGGTGTCATACATATATGTGATACATATATAACATATATGCCATACGGGACGTAACCAGGGAAATGTAGCATGTCACGATAAAGTTTCAACGGTATAGGAAATTCCCGAACTTACGCAATGTGTCTGCTGATGCACGGGAAATCCAAACAATTTTGTTTATTTTAAAATACAAAGATATCTAATAATACGTAAACAACTCTACCATTACTACTAAATTCCTAACTACAGTCATTAAGGGGTCATGTCTGGTTGCAGGGTGAAAGAAAACGTAATTTTCGGAGATTTCTGCAAAAACGTTCTAACTATTTTTTCTTACAACAACATATTGATATTAAAAGTACGTATATTGAACAATATTCAAAATTTTTTTCGTTGAAAAGTATTCTAAATTAAGGAAGTTACTGCCAGTTTAAGGAAACCTGATTCTTCAGAGGTGTTGTGCGGTGACCACGATAGCTCTAAGCCAAATCATCTGATATCAAAATCCAAAAATTCTGGTAGTATATGAATATATCTTGTCCGTGAACGAAGGATTTTTTGAAAATGTAACTTTTGACAAAATGGCAGCTGTTTTAAGAAAAACTACGACTTTTCGGGCTCTTATTTTTTCATTTTTTTTCAATAAAAAAAGTTTTCAGTAAAATTAAAAACCCCTCGTTCACGAACAAGCCCTTGATAGACAGAATAAGCACGAGAAAGTTTTAGATCGATTGCTGTAACAGTTCGCGGGATATCGTAGTCACCGTATGGGGCTTTTCCGAAAAATGTAATTTCGAGAAAAACGCGTTTACAGTTTGCGGTCTAATTATCTTATTTTTAACTTACACAGAATCCCGTAACGTAGGCATTCTGCGGTCAAAGTCACCTCCAAAGCATAAATTTTTTCCTGTCTCCGACGCTTTCTGCCCTCTCGCGTAAAAAAATAGAATCAGCCGACTTTAGGAATCGCTACTTTCGGCTGCGCAATCTCATAACTTTGTTAATATTCGTCCAATTTACGTGAAATTTTTAGGAAACACTCTTGAAATGGAGTACTTCAAGAATAGGTAAAAACCCGAAAATCGATTTTTCAGACCTTTCTAACTTGACATGACCCCTTAATTGTACTGTGAGCAATAACATATTTTCATTTGGGTTGAGGATTGTTGCCACTAGACCAAAACCGAAAAGTTTGTTTTTCAACCATATTTTCATTTTATGAAAACGAAACAAAATCACAAACAAGACGACAGAACATTAATTAAAGTGTGTGTTGAAATATTTGCCTTCCTTGTTCTTTCTGCATACGCGCGTACGTGGTGTGGAACAACAAGTAAATCTTTATAAAAAATATAATAATAATTATAATCAAATTAATAGTTTTATTAATGGAACGGGTGCACTTTTCTCCAGAAATAATAACTGCTAACATAGCACCTAAATTCAAATCCTACCCAGGTACTTCAGTGGATGTAGAACGATCCTTTTCTACCTATAAAATTATTTTTAGTGATAGAAGACACAATCTTATTATTGAACATTTGGAGCAGTACCTGTTTACGTTTTCAGGAGGAACGAAGATATTAAATAATTGTTAATATCAATACTTTATAGAACTGCTAACTAATTGTGTGCTGTTAGAAAAAGAAAATAGAAAAAGAAAATAAAAAAAATAAAAATTACAATTTATTTTATTTAACTATTTCGTTAGCATATTTTTAGCATTCTTCGTGCATATTTGCATGCATGTTTCAAGTATTTTATGTTACATATAATCCGGCCTCTGGTAATAAGTTAACAAAAATATACCATAATATGTTATGTGTATATAAGTTAACACTCGCTAGTTCTCTCTTTTATTAAAAGTTTTTATTTTGGATCTATTTATATCTTAGTATATTGGTTTTTTGACGAAAGTGCTTATTAGAATTAAATAATTGTCACCACTACACAAAATTCCAAAAAATTCTGAACGAAGCATATTTTCCATGTGTGGAAAATACTACACCAAACCTGGAAAATATTTGGAGATTCCTGAGTGATGAAAATCTGTCTGTCCTTCATGACTGCTGATGATGCTAACTTGGTTAACGAAACAAGCGTCGAAAAGATATTTTCCAGTTTTGGTGTAGTGGTGACAATTGTTTAACTTTGTTATGAAGTCAAAGGTTCAAAAGTACTCAATTTGAAATTATGGAATTCAGTATTAAGTAAAACATTAATCCTATTAATTAATGTTTTACTTAATCTTAGGATTTTTAGAATTTCTAAAGATTAATGTTTCTAATGTTGAGTAATTTGGTTTCTGCTTCAACGCCGATATAATTATGGCAGTGTTATTCTTACGAAATCTAAACAACTTTAAGCTATTACAGCCAATCTGAAATTATACACATATGTTTGGTAAGTCATTTTGATGTGTTACTGTTCATGATTCGGAATATATAGTATATAAAAGCTGTTCATGAGAGTTCACGTTATGACAGGTTCACGTTATAGAAACTGTATTTAGGTTAGGTTAGGCTTAAAACGTGAGTGGGCTTATGCAGCCCTCCCCTGTGACCATCGGTCTATTGTGGCTCACACCTATATTACAACTCACCTTCCAAACCTGCCCTCTGTAGAGAGCCGAATATATTTCTGGAGGTGATACCTTACCAAAGTCAGCTAGCCTTAAGTGGATGTGACCGAAGACCTGGACCCTTATTCTTCCCAATGCTGGGCAGGCACCGTTCGGTGTATAGGCAACATAAATGTTGAGTTTAGGAAGATTAATCCCCCTAACTAACTTGAGGCTGTCTTCAATCCATGGTTTGAATTTTGGCAGCTGCCCCCTCCAACCAGGCCACTCCAGTCTCACCGGCGAGGGTTACCTGGAGCCATCCAGGCCGATAGGTACAGCTCTGGATACACACCTGTGGTCCGTGGTCGTCTAATTCGTCCACGGCGGCCATAATGGCGGCCTTCTGGAGTCGTTACAGAAATCCCACTTACCGGTGAGGAAGCATTAGTAGTAGGACTAGTCTCCAACTTGCAGACTAGTCCGACTGCAGCCAGCGCCATATTCTGATTGTATAATCACATTCGAAACCTTTACACCGCCCTGTACACGACCGGGACACTGACATCACCAAACCGAACAGTTGTTCCTCTCTCAAGTTTTTGCCCTGCCGACAGGTTCGCAGAGGAACTAGTCCACGGGTAGGAATAATTTTTAACTTTCGTTAAAAACCCAAACCCGTGCACTAATTTACGTTGTACAGGGGTACAATTCGACACTACCCGTCAAATTACACTCCTGTGGCACATTAAATGTGCAGGTAAGACCCAATCTGCAATTACTGCAACGCTCCAACCACAGGATAAACACGGTGCAACACCACGCACATGTGTATCAAACGCGTCTTTGAACACTACAAAAAAAACTGTATTTGGAATATTGTTTCGTATTAATCTGTTCATTATTATAACGGTATTGTTTGTTAATCTCTTCTTTTCAAAATACAGTAGAATCTTGATTATCCGAAATAATGTGGACCAAAGTAATTTTGAATCGAACTTTCGGTTAATCCGATTTTTTTTATAAAATAGGAGTTTAGAATGGATGTATCAATAATTTGACTTAAAAGCATTTATGAAATATTTTATTACAATTTATGTATTTATTAAAAAAAACATAAAACATATTTTTTTAATAAATAAAAAGTTTTTTTATTTATTAAAAAAACATTAATTTTTATTTGCTCAAAAATTTTTTGAACATACAATGTGTACATTCATACATGGTAAGTATGAATGTACTTTAATGTCTTAAAAATGAGGCAATTTTTAACTGCACTCGTTTAGCACTGTATCCGTTTTTGGTTGCAATGTATCTCCAACGTTTGATAAGATGAACGTCCGCGGCGGTTGCATTTTCTTGTTGTTCTACATAAGTTATTGTTGCGCTTTCTCCAGGGCCTTCTGAATGTGACATTTTTACAGGAATATTGTCAGTGACTACTTCGTCATCATCATCGTCATCACTGTTTATTTCATTAGTATTTTTGCAAACACTTTTAATTAATTCTTTGTCAGTTATTTCATCTTCTACACTATCACTGTTTAACCATTCACAAACTTCTGTTTTCGTAACATTTTCACATCCTGATATTTTATTGACAATTTGAAGTAAACTTTCATCATGGTCGGCGCGTGCATCTGTGAAATGTCCCTCCTTTTGTTGAATCAATTTTGACCAAGATTTTTCCAGGGTACTACTCTTTACTTGATTCCAAGCTGAAGCTATCCAATATACAACATTTTCCAAGTTTATCTTCTTTAGACATTCAATAAGATCGGCACCCTCATCTACTTCCCCCAAAATATGCTCCAATAGTAAACGCCTGTAATTACGTTTTAAATTTTCCAGCACACCCTGATCGATGGGCTGAATGAGAGAAGTTACTGCAGGAGGCAAAAGATTGCTTTTATTTCCCCACTTTCAAGTTGCTCCGCGCTTGGGTATGTAGGGGCATTATCTAGTAACAAAACACATTTTCTGGGATATCCATGTTTTAAAAAAATCTAGTTTTGGAACGAAATCTTCAAAAAACCAGTTTTTAAATAGATTCGCCTTCATTCAGCCACTCTTTTGATTTTTATACAAAACAGGAAAAACATCATGATGAATATTCCTAAAGAATCATCCACCTTTTCGCATTCACTTTTCATACTTTTTCGTGCTGGGGTGGGCGATGACAGAACATTACACCATTTTTCAAGTTTTTCGAGATTTTTTCTCCATTCTGCAACCGTACTCACGCCTATACCTAAATCCTTTGCTATATTTTTAAGCAATTCACCATTATCTAATCGTCGAACCGCTTCAAGTTTTTCCTTCAAGGTAATAACAACACGTTTACGTTTATTGCTCTGATGCTGCATTTTGTAAAATATCTATCAAAACAAAACTACTATCTTTGCGATAATAACAGACGTTATTACATATGTACATACATATGTACTTATAACACTCGGTGGACTAGCCAAAACAATTGGCATTTTAGACCGCCGTGAAATCCTTGAAGTTGTAGGGGAACCACCCAGCGGTATGTTTTAAATAGACAGCTGCAGCGCGTAAAATAGATTTTTTTTCGGGGAATCCCAGACGCGTTTCGTATAATGCGGATTTTTTCGGTTAATCGGAATTTTTGTTTTTAACACTTTATTTTGGATAAACCGGATTCCTGATAATCGGGATTGTACTGTACTACCATAAATTAAATTGTGGATATGGAACCTTTAGCATTATAACAAATTAATCACTGATTACCACTTCACCAAAACAATAAATTAATTGCTCTACCCGCGTTTCGCTGACGAAGTAGGCATCTTCGGGAGCATCAGGAAACAAGGTGTTTTTGCCAAAGCAAAAATAGGAAAGAAAGCAAAGAAAGGTGTTTCACCAAAGCAATTAATTTATTGTTTTGATGAAGTAGTAACTAGAGATTAACTTAGTACCATACATTACGAAAATCTTTTTAAATTAAAGCTGTTTTCTTGTCAGAAAACAGTTCAGTAAAATAAATCATTGATTCACTTTCCTAATTGTAGGTTATCTTTATAATAAATGTGGCAACATTTATTTGTCATTGGTAGCCAAAAGATAGATGAGTCTTTTGGTGCATTCTGCAATTGCACATGACGTTAACATTAATATTATAAATAAAAGCACGGTATGATATACGAGAAAACATTTAATTATGACAAACTAAAGGTGAATAACTACATAGTAGGAATAAAGCTGGAATATTGCGAATCTGATATAATAAAGATTTATTTACAATACTATTTCACAGTAAATAATACTCAACGTTTTAGATTATCTACGAATCGCATATTAATAGTATCCGTTTATACCAGCTGCACCCACGTAAACGTATCTTATCCTCGGGTGATATCCTGTTGAGTCAGCGGTATACTCTACAATTTGCAGGCGACCATCCGGTAAAAGAACGTGGTAACTTCCTTGAGTCAAGTCGCCTTGTCTCGCCTCCTGGTGGCCAAAGTCGACACCATACTCCGGCGCTTTTACGCCGTATTGGTAATTATAGAATGCCGGAGCCTAGAAGCAACACAGAAAATTTATTACATAATCGTTTAGGCAATTTCAAGTTTATATCCATTAACCCAGTAAATTTATATGTTATTGCCATTAGCAGCGCAATTAGTTATCGCTTATTTGAAAGACGAGTAATGCAAAAAATCCTTTAATAGAGCAACATTTCATCCAAGAGGAAACGTGTCGAAATAAGAAAGGCGAGTATTTGACAAACTAGATGGTAAGGTTGAACAATTATTATCAAAATTGGAAGCAATGCAACCATAGTTGGCTGCTATTAATTGACGGTGGAGTAAAGATCTATAACATAAAACCATAAAATGGTAAAATGGTGTAAATAGCCGGTATTTTGAAAATGACAATAGATCATTAGCGACTATTTTAGATTGTAGCTTCAACCATAACTCGCACAGTATTAGGTACATTAACACTGCGCAACCTATCACTAAAGGTAAATTGAGTTACCATTAATGGTATCAACATATCCGTAACTCCTATCGGTGGCTCGTCGTAAAAATCCACGAAATGCAAACAACTTCTATAAAACGAACTTGCACTATTTGCAGCATTCCTTGGAATCTACACTTGACAATAATAATATTTATTATATTAACATCTTAGGATTCACTCGTGAGTTAAAGAGGCAAAATACATAAACAAAAAATATGTAATCCATAATATCACCACATTTCTTTAAACAAGGAAGATAAATAATGGAGGTATGTAGAAAAATTATTTATATTTATTATTTACACTTCTTGCAAACGTCATGTCTATGCTCTGGATGGACCGACCTAGATAATTTATAGCAGAGAGTTTTCGATTTTCTATTCTTTGAACGCGTGGCATATATGACATCTTCTCTATTTTACTGCTTTGACTAATCTGTTTTTAGGCAAAGCATTGAATCCTTTTCTGGGTTAGTGTGTAAATAATATGTGCAATGAGTCATCAGTAATAAGGCATGAGTAATAAGTCATGAGTAATGAATCATATCTCATTGGATTGGAAATTTTATTTGGAATTTACCAAAACATTTACTCTTGGTATTTACAAATTAACGAATTTAGCTGATTGACTTTCAGTTGACCTTTGTTTTATCTGGGAAATTTTTAATGCCTTGACAGTGTAATGTTACTACAGATAGTGTATAGTACTGTTGCTATACACAGCAGATCACACATTAATATTCATGTCACGCATGACATCTGCTTGTGTAACGTTTTCTTTTACAAGGAATAGCTTTGGATTTGAAATGCTTTTCATTTATAATATCTAGTTCATTTGTTTGTAACTTTATCACGTATACTCACAAGGATTGTTCCGTACTGTCGAAATCTTCTCCTTAGTATATTCGCTTTAAAAAGTTACTAGTATTAACTGCTATTATTATTACAATTATATAGCTATGATTCATTGCTTACCAAGGGATGGAAATGTAATTAAAAAAATACAATAATAAAAGGAAGAAAATTAGCATAACTGTGTTATTCTTGGCAAAAAAATTATGAACAAACAGTGAGCAGTAAGCATGCGCATTATTGTAGTATAATTGTCAGGAGTGGCTTTGTCACAAATCAGGGCATTTTCTTCGGATTGCTATAAATAAATGACGTAAAACTTTGAAGTAGTACTCCCTATTGGCCATATGATCTGGCGGCAAGAGTTCATGGTACGCAATTCAGTTGAAATCGAACAAAACAAAGGGAACAGAACCTTCACAATTCGATCGAAATTAAATGAGCGTTTTTTGGTCTTGACAGATTTGCCATAACAGTGCCCTGATTATGGAAAATTTAATGAAGATTCCGTTTTATTTCCCTGAATGTAAAAAATCGCCCATCTCACCAAAACCACATCTTTTGATGTGTTTATTTGGTACGCTTTTTACACAAACACAAAAGTCATCTTTTTCTTTAATGCTTGAATATAAGCTTTTTTCTTTATTCTTTTTGTGAAATTATATTTCAAAATTATTTCCAATTATCTGTCCCATTAAACTTTTTGCAAAGGTCTGTTACAGATACAGGACAATTACACAAATAACAGGTAGGCTGAAAAGTTCGTAGGCTGACACATAGATGGCGCTACTAGTATTAAATCCATATGATTTTTAGTTAGCCCTAGCCTTCAAAAGATACGTGTATAAATTTGACAGCTGTCAGACTATTAGTTTGTGAGTATAGTATTTTGAGTTAAGCAACTTTTGTCAGTTTGAAAAAAATGGATAAAAAGGAATTTCGTGTTAATAAAGCATTGCTTT
>JAWQRM010000083.1:0-31597 GCA_033557675.1 Coptodactyla brooksi
GGGGTGCTGCAAAAAAGTCGAAATTTTTTTTTCGACTTTGACATGATTTTTGGCCACGGTATTCTCCGGCGTGTTAAAATATGTTTTCCATAACAATCGTCTTTCTTCGACTTAAAAAAATTGTTGAAAAATTCAAATTTTCATGAAAATGGTCGAAAATTTTTTATTCGACACTGAGATGGTTTTCAGAGCACAATTCAATTTTTCGTCGATTGTTAAATAGAAATCTGTGTATTTTCGATATTAAATGCGTTATACACATAAATTTAAGACATTAACAGTAAGAATATAGTTCAGCCCTTGCTTCGTAGGTGGCGCTAACATAAAGAATTTCACCGTTTCGAGAAAATGTTAAGTGGTAAAAGGTCGTAGAATTTCAAATAATTTAATACGAATCGATTATTGACTTCCAATCATTAATCTAGACGCGTTACAAGGAATTTCGTGTGTCACAATCTCCAATATAGTTTAGTTCGCGGGAGAACCTACAGATGGCGCTAACTGAAGTTATTTTGACAGCCTTTTTACTTAAGATGAAAGAGTAGTGGATAAAAGACCGTTATTTATAAAGTTCAACGCATGTTACGTGCGGTTTAGACAAATTTCGATGTTTAAAAACTACGTATTTCAGTTTCTGAATGTTATTTGAGGTAATATACATAAGTGGCGCTATCTGGTAAGTTCACAAAGTTTTTTTATTGCCCATAGGTGGTGCTAATCGGAGGTATTTTTTTAAATTTTTACGGTTTACAAAATCCCGTGTTAATTCTTAATGTTTGTAATAGTAAAATCGTTATAAATCGACATAAAATTCATTAAAATGTAGGTAAAACACTTTCGCGGGTTAAGTTAGTCGCATTTTTAAACGAATTTAAACAAATACGCGTGGCGGTAGTAAAATCGTTTAAGTACTTTAAGCAAACAATCTAAAATTAAAGAAAAACATTCATGATGATTCAAATCTCGTAAAATTAATAATTAACGCCGACATAATTAAGAATGTAAGTTAGATTTCATAAGTATATAGTTCGAGACAATTCGCATAGGTGGCGCTATCTTGTACACATCTTGACAGTTCTCTAATTTACAAAGTTTCTATCCGCAAAATCTGTGTAAATTTACCTGAAATAATCTAATTTTCGTACGGTAATCGATTAATGTGCGGTTTTAATGTATTTGATACCACCAAAATCAAAAAGCTTAAGGAAATTGGTATGCGTGCACTTCACCATAAGAAGTATAGGTGGCGTTAGTCCAGTTGAATAAGTTTTTTGACGTTTGCAGTGTACGAAATCGGGTGTTCATTTTTAGTGTTTTTACTTGCAAAATCGATATAAATCGACTAGACATTAATTGGAAATGGATAATGGGCCGTCGCGGATTAAGTCAATCGCGTTTCTAAGCCGGCTTAAACGATTTGTGACGTTAAAATTGAAGTTGTAATAAATAAGTATATGGTTGAGAATGCGGACTGTAGGTGGCGCTGTGGCAAAAAAAGTTTTTGACAGGTTGTGTGAAAATTTAAAATTAAAGTGTTTATGGCTGAATTTCAAGGCTTTGGAGCAGCTTTTTGGAATGTAGGTGGAAATGATACGTTTATGTGACTGGAAAATAGTTTTTTCTTTATTTATACGTACTCTGTTTGGTAAAATTGACACAGGTAACATTTCGCATGGTACAAACATTCAAGGCGTTATTTATTTATTTTTCGTTTGGACGGATCGTTCTCTTTTTTACATTTTTGGTAATTGTAATTAATAATAATTTCTTAAAACCTCAAGTTCAAAAATTATTCAATGTTCAAAAATATACCGGTACATCCATCGATTTTAAAATTTACTTTAAATAGAAATTTTCCTGTCTTTCTGTCTGCCTGTCTATCTGTATATAAAATTGTTAACATTACTGTATTTTTGTGCTTAATAGACAGTCGTTGATAATGATTTCTAAGACTTTACGTTCTAAAATATGTACCGAGACCTCCACCGATTGTCACTTTAAATCGGAATTTTGACATCTTTTCCTTTTTTACTATCTCTATGTGAGATTTTCAACATTGACGTAGTTAAATACATATAAAGGGTAATTAATAATAATCCCTTAAAACCTCAAGTACAAGAATATATACCGGTACATCCATCGATTTTAAAATTTACTTTAAATAGGAACTTTCCTGTGTTTCTGTCTGCCCGTCTATCCGTATATAAAATTTTTAACATTACTATATTTTCGTGTTTAATAGACAGTCGTTGATAATGATTTTTAAGACTCTAGGTTCAAAAATATATACCGAGCCCTCCACCGATTTTTACTTTAAATCAGAATTTTGACATCTTCTCCTTTTTTACTATCTCTATGTGAGATTTTCAACACTGACGTAGTTAAATACGTATAAATGGTAATTAATAATAATTTCTTAAAACCTCAAGTACAAAAATATATATCGGTACATCCATCGATTTTAAAATTTACTTTAAATAGGAATTTTCCTGTCTTTCTGTCTGCTTGTCTACCTGTGTATAAAATTTTTAACATTACTATGTTTTCGTGCTTAATAGACACTCGTTGATAATGATTCTTAACATTTTACGTTCAAAAATATTGTTATGGGACTGTACGGGAATCTGCTTTCACTGATACAACAAGACGCGAACGCATCTCCGGGATGCGACAGGCAGCCAGAGACTTCTAATCTTGGCTTCGCGCTAGTTAGATGCAAATTATAGTTTTGTATTACAGTTTTTGTATTACATTTTATTATAACAGTTTTACGTTATTAAAAGAGTTTAAACAACAAGGAAGTGTTTTTACATTAAAAAGTTAGCAAAGAAACATAACTATTTTAAAAATCTTTTTAAATCGCGATTTTCTATAATGCTTCCTTTAAAGAACTGCAAAATTGTCCACCCCTAAACTGAAAATTCAATTTTTCGTCGATTTGTAAATAGAAATGTGAGTAAATTTCAAGATCATGAATTGAAAGATTTTTATTTAGAAATCTGCGAAAGATATTAAAAATCTTTTTATATCGCGATTTTCTATACTGCTTCCTTTAAAGAACTGCACAATTGTCCACCCCTGAACTTAAAATTCAATACTTCCTTGATTTTTAAATAAAAATGTGTGTAAATTTCAAGACCCTGGATTGAAAAATTTTTATCTAGAAATCTGCGAAAAGTATTAAAAATCTTTTTATACCGCGATTTTCTATAATGCTTCCTTTAAAGAAATGCAAAATTGTCCACCCCTTAACTTAAAATTCAATATTTCGTGGATTTTTAAATAGAAATGTGTGTAAATTTCAAGACCTTGGATTGAAAAATTTTTATCTATAAATCTGCGAAAGATATTAAAAATCTTTTTATACCGCGATTTTCTATGATGCTTACTTTAAAGAACTGCAAAATTGTCCACCCCTAAACTTAAAATTCAATCTTTCCTTGATTTTTAAATAGAAATGTGTGTAAATTTCAAGACCCTGGATTGAAAAATTTTTATCTAGAAATCTGCGGAAGATATTTTTTGCATCTAAAAAAATCATCTCAAAGTCGAAAAAAAAATTTCGACTTTTTCAACATCCCCCAATTCAATTTAATTCAATTATTTTGCGAACGGTTATGAAAATTTCGATTAATATAAAATATATCTATATAGTTTCAATTTTCAACTTGAGGTGTATTACTTTCATCGAACGATCTTAATTAAAATTAAAAGACCCGGGTTAGTTTGAAACTCTTCAATAGTGCCAACACAAAATCGCAACACACCAAATAATAATACATAACTGCGGCTGTATCCTACCAATAGTTGACTAAAAGATGATATTGGAGAACAATTGATTTTTTACTTTTAAATAACTAAATGTTGACACTGTATCTCATGGAATATATAATCCAACGTTGGGATTTTTCACTTTTACATTTTTTGTTAGTGGGGACAGGAAAACAAACGTATTTTAGGTTAAGTAATGGTTAAGTGCAGGAACAAAATAATTTAAGGAAATGTTAACTAACCATATTAATTTTAGATGGATACTGCAACAACTTACGCAAATGACCATTGCAGAACCATTGTGCACATTGACGTGGACTGTTTTTATGCTCAAGTAGAGATGATAAAGGATCCCGATCTCGTTAATATACCTCTAGGAATTCAACAGAAAAATATTGTGGTAACCGGTAACTATGTAGCACGAGAACATGGAATAAAAAAGTGCATGTTGGTAACGGATGCCCAAAAACTTTGTCCTAATTTAGTCTTGATCAAAGGTGAAGATCTTCATGATTATCGTCAAATTTCTTATAAAGTGACGACGCATCTACAAAAATTTTCACCGCTGACAGAAAGATTAGGACTAGATGAAAATTTCTTGGACATTACTGAACTAGTACGATCACGAATGATGGTTGATAATAAAAATTTATTACCAATTGGTCATGTTTTCGGTGATATGAGTGAAGGGTGCGATTGTGGCTGCCGCGATCGTTTAACAATGGGTTCAATAATTGCCCAAGAAATTAGAGAATCTCTTAAGCAACAATTTCAACTAACAACATGTGCCGGAATTGCTAATAATAAACTGTTGGCAAAACTTGTCGGAAGCACGCATAAACCTAATCAACAAACAATTTTGTATCCAAACAACGCTTTAGAGTTAATGTGTTCGTTAAGATCAGTGGGAAGTATTCCCGGTATTGGTAGAGTCTTAGAAGAAACCTTAATGAATGAAAACATAAAGACGGTTACAGAGCTACAAAATGCAGATTTTGAACAGATAAGGAAATTATTTGGGGAAGAAAAAGCGAAATTGTTACAAAATTTAAGTTTCGGTATCGACAGGTCTTCTGTAAAATCCACTGGCAAACCACAAAGCATAGGACTAGAGGATAGCTGTAAGACTATAACGGCGATTGGTGAGGTGAAAGAAAAATTTTCACAGTTGTTGTCGAGATTAATGATATTGGTATCTGAAGATGCGCGCATACCTAGGACGATAAAAGTAACCATCAGAATCTTTGATGGTACTAGAAAAGTAAGCCACAAGGAAACAAAACAGTGTAACATAACTACGTCATTGTTTTCCATAAAAGACAATAAAATTACCCTGCCTTTTCTGTCAAAAGAAAAATTAATGACCATTATCATGAATTTAGTTAATAAAATGGTACAAGTCAATAGACCATATAATATCACTTTATTAGGCTTGTCATTTACTAAATTCTTAGAAAGGATGGTGGGAAAGTCATCAATTACTTCATTTTTAAGAAAAGGCGTTGAAGTACAATCTATAACAAACATAGAACATAAAACTGATATCTCCCTCATGGATTGTTCAACTAGTCTCAACGATTGTAACACAGATGGATCTGAGTCCGATTATGAACCATCCCCAAAGAAAACGAAGCAATTTTCTGCCATAATTGCTAAGAAACGTTATTTTCAGCATGACGACTGTCCTTCGCCCTCAAAATTAAAAGTTGCGGATCTGCATTTAGGTAATGATGCCATAGCCACCACATCTGACAATAACAAAAACGCATGTTGTCCGCCAAATGTAAATGTTGACATATTTAAAGAACTACCAAACGAAATTCAACAAGAATTGTGGGAACAGTACACACGAGAAAAGAATAGAGAACAAATGCAACAAAGTACAAAACCAAAGATAAACACTCTGTTAAATTATTTTGTTAAGAACTATTAACATTACTATTGTTGCTAAGTATTATTAAAGCATTTACGTTTGTTTAGAAATATATATTTATGTACCACTTATTGTAATGAGATCAAACATATTTTTATATTGCTTGTATGGTTGTATCCGATAAATATTAAGTATAGTGTTCTATTTTTAATACAGTAATATTTAATAAACATTAAATTTAGTATTATTTATGAATTTGGTTGATGGATTGTAATTAAAGTTTTTAGCCAAGATTTGTTTTTTTTATATAAACCTAATATTTATTTTGGATGGTTATAACTTGCAATTCTTTAACTGTTCCCTTTTCGAAACTGAATTTATTTTAGAAAGCACTGTAATCCAGTATTTGGATTCTTTTCTCTTTTATGTTGTTACACTGCTGATAATACAGTGATAACATCGAGGTAAAGAATGCCTCCCTTAAGTGAATTGGAAAGTATAATTAAGAGTGAAATATATGTTATACATATTATGAATTTGGTTGATGGATTGTAATTAATGTTTTTAGCATAGATTTGCTTTTTTTATATAAACCTATTAATATTTATTTTGGATGATTATAAATTGTAATTCTTTAACTATTTCCTTTTGGAAGCTGAATTTATTTTAGAAAGCACTGTAATCCAGTATTTGTATTGTTTTCTTTTATATTGTTACGCTGCCTATTATCCTTAAAAATTTATAAATTCAACAAAGGAACTCTCATCTCATCAAACTTTAAGATCCTAAGCGCACGGACTGTTTATACTTCTGGGTAGGAATCATGCAAATTATTTAAGGCTAACCGAATCACTGACTGTCTTTTTCATCATCAATTAAGTACACTTATTTAGAAAGTCTTTCCAGGATAAAATTTTTGTCTTAAAACAATATACTTGTACATATGTTTCACACATTTAAAAAGCTTAGTAAACATTTTTATTTTCAAAACATGTTTTACCATACATTCTCAAGTTATAAAATTTATTATTAAATAAGTTTTGTTAAGGTATATGTTTAATGGTAATAACAACATATCAAAAATCTACATTGCTCTAATTAATCTAATGTAAATATCCTCATAGCTATGTCAGCTATAAGCCAGTCAATCCCTTGCAGTAAGCATTCACCAGTCACAGCGCTACATCGGATTATTTGCCAATGGTGTGTTTTTATGTTGTCCAAATCCAATACCTGTAATATTATCATCATTTAGTAAAGGGACCTGGAAAACTTGTAATGTAAAAGTTACATCTCTTAGTTCTTCTGGAGTACAAGCTCCTGGTAAATCTTGTTTATTAGCAAAAACTAGTAAGGTTGCGCTTGCCAAACGCTGAAACAGTTCCGTGTTAAAAATTACGGGTAACAAAATTGTTAAAGTGCAACATACTTCTTCTTGTAGAAGGTTGTGCAATTCTATACTGCAGTCTTCCAATCTTCTTTTATCAGCACTATCTACTACCCAGATCAGTCCATCTGTACATTCAAAATAATTTCTCCAATAGGATCTTAGAGATTTCTGGCCTCCTACATCCCACATATTCAGATTAAATCTAAAATTATAAAAGAATGCATACATTTAAAACAAATTAGTATAACGGCCATTACCCTTTGTGTTCTAGCGTTTTAATATTAAATCCTAAAGTCGGGGAAATTGTATTGATATCCTCACCATTAAATCTTTTCAGTATTGTTGTTTTTCCAGCATTATCGAGGCCACTAATAATTGAGGTCAAGGAATATATGTTGAGTAGATGTGAAAGACATTTACAAAAGCAATTGAACACATGCAGTTCTTTGTCAAAACATTAATTTATTATCTTTAATTGAAACAAGAATAGAAATTGACGTCTGAGGAGGATTTGAACCTGCGACCTTCTGTTTTCATGACTGATGAACACCGCTGAACAAGGGAGGGTCTCTCCTAACTCTTAAGAGAACTATCCTCTCGTTTCTCTGATTCGAAAAGTCCATCTTGAATGCAGAAGGTCACAAGTTCGAAACTTGTTCGAAAGACAACTTAGTTTCTTATTAGAATAAAATTAATACATTACCTATTTTATATCTAGGCAAAACATTCACGGAAAAACAGCAAATTCACATAAAAAGTTATTTATAATGGGGTACCGTATTCAGTCATTTAGGAAGCTATCAGGAACTAATATTAATCTGATAATTTACATTTTAATTTAATTTGCGTTCACCTTTCTGCAAGTTATTCATTTTAAGACAATTATAATCATATGGATGACATTGAAGTATTAGAAATTTGGAGTTTCATTTTTAGCTATTTGTTATTTCTCCAGAGCTTTTTCTTTTAATTTCCAAATAATAATGGATGGTCTCCAAGACCCCCTGATTTGTCCTGGACATTGTTTAAGTGTAAATCTTTTGCTATTGCTAATTGTAATTTTAGTTAATCAATAAACAACAAAGTTGCGTGCTTCTCCTTATAAACGAAATTTTAGGATATTTGCACCCAACCTAGATTCAAAGTTTCTTTTAAAAAATATTTGGATCTTACATGTCGTTATCGCCCTGACAAAATATTAGCTCATTATTAGGTTATGTGTGAATAAAGTGCTAGCAACAAAAGGATACAGTATTAAAATCCTCATTTCCTTTTCTTTTTGTTTCATTTTCCTTAATACTGAGAGGAAACCCATTTTTGAATCGGTTTTTGAAAATAAAATGTAAGGTTATGTGACACTTTTTTTTATAAGCACTGCAATACTTTTTTAACTTTACTTTATGTGCAGCTGCGCCGTAGTAAATAAATTTGTCCTCTATTCTCTTATGGACATGTTAAATTGTTGTTTGACAACTGGTAATTTTTATAGACTTTACGGTCGATAACGTTCAATCACTGTTTTAACAACTTACTAAATTTTCTGTGTGTAAACATGGTTGCCTAATGTTGAGGGCTAACATTAGGCGGTAATGTTAATATTTTAATAGTTTTAATGACCTCTTAATGAACTGTAACCTTCTGGAAAAAATCATAAGGTTTAATGTTTCCAGTAACACGGAAATAAACATAAATTAACATGTAAATAAACATATTTTTTTTGTAACACACGGTTCTTAGAAAAATAAAAATATATAGTGTTGATTATTGGTTTTAATTTTGAAACTGATTGCAATGTATTGGGTTGTTTTGAAAGTAATTTCGTTTTTTTTTTGCAGCAGCGACGTCAGTTTGTATTTTCACCAGCCAACTTCATTCTAAACCGTATATGTGTGAAAATATTTTGTGCGGTTCTGTGCAATTGTTTTCTTTTTGTGTCTTATGAAACATGGAGAATCAAAAACAGCTTTTTCGGCACATTTTGCTTTTTTTATTACAAAAATGGCAAAAATGCCGTTCAAGTGAATGAGTCGGTATGTACGGAGGTGTATTGACAGAATGCCAATGTCAAAACTGGTTTGCAAAATTTTTCGCAGATTTGCAAAATTTTTAGAACCTCGTTTCAAACATTTTGGGAGAATATCACGATCCATTCTAAAGCGTACTGTAATCAATTTGTAATCAACTGGACAAATTGCATGATTATTTGCAAACTGGTTTGCAACATTTTTTGCAAGTTTGTAACACTTTTGGGAGCTCTTTTCAAAATTTTTGGGAGAATACCACGATCAATTCTAAAGTATACTGTCATTAACTGGACAAATAAATTGCTCGATATTTTTGCAAATTGGTTTGCAAAATTTCTTGCAAAAGTTTACATTTTTTGCAAGTTTGCAACATTTTTGGGAGCTCTTTCCAAAATTTTTGGGAGAACACCACGATCAACTCTAAAGTATACTATCATCAACTGAACAAATTACATGATTCATTCAAACAGAAAAGGCCAGAATTGATCAATAGAAAAGGTATAGTGTTCCACCAAGATAATGCCAGACCGCATAGCTGTTTGGTAATCTGCCAAAAGCTTTTACAGCTTGGATGAGATATACTACGATATCTATCATATTCTCCAGATCTGGTACCTTCCGATTATTACTTGTTTCGGTTTCTACATTGTTTTTTGGACGGCAAAACCCTTACTTCAAATGAAGCCCTCGAAAATGATTTAGATCAGTTTCTTACAAGCAAGGATCAGAAGTTTTAAAGAGGAGTTTTATAATCATGCTAGTGCCAGAAAGACACAAGGTTTGGCACAAGGTATTGGACCAAAATGGTGAATATGAAATTACGTAAAATATTTATACTTTCTAAGAAAAGTGCCTTCCATTTTTACCAAAAAGAAAAACGAAATTACTTTCCGAACAACCTAACAGCACTGTATGTATGCAATAAAAATAATAATTAAAGGAAAAAATTTGAACATTTAAGTGAAAATAAATTCAGCAATAAGTATTTTTAACAGATAACCTTTTTGGAACAGAGAAACTAAACAAAAAAGGCATACTTGCTTAAAAGTACTGTAAATTAGGAATAACATTGTAGTTTATTTTAATTCTTAGTACTACTAGATATAGAATCACAAGGAACATTTTGTTTTCTGCTCAGTTTTATTTGATTATTGAATTGGTTAGTGTAGTAGATAACGAGAAGAATGCGGGAGAATGGAGGGGATTGGCAGAGGACAGATGGTTGTGGTAGAACGAAACAAAGACGTGAGCTGAAATTGCCTGTTTATAGCTCTCTTTCTCTAAAATCATTTTTTTTCCTCTTTTCTGAGAAAATAGGTCGTTTTAATTCGCTTAGACATTATGAACGCAGAGGAATTTTAATTATATCACACACTTCTTACAGCTGGTTGCATTGAAGATTTAAGTTATCTTTGAGATTGCGTATTGTAGGTAGATAACTAAATTAATATGTTTTACATGTTTGGGTACCAACAATACTTATACTTCTATATTATAAGGGTAACCAGAAGTTCAATGATATTATAAGTAGACCAAGAATCTATCTCTATTTATTAAAAATACAACTATGTATGAACACTGCCTATAAATGTGGAGTAAAAGCAGTCCGTAGACATTAATAACATACGTTAATAAAATGTAATAAAAATAAAAACAGAATAACAGGTCCATTGGTAAGAAAATGTACCATTTAGTTTAGCTTTTATTGCTTATTGTTAGTTGACAACAACCATGATTTCAAACAGGTATTATATTATTCAAGGCAAGGCAAGGCAAGGCATGACTGATAATTTAGTTTTCTTAACATTGTTACTTTAAACCATATCGCGTGCACCTTGTTGGGATATTTTTATCTGCAGACTAACTAAGAGGTCAACTGCGACAGCACCACAAATATTTGAGATAAACGAGAGTATTTAAGGCGAAACGAGCTTGTGATTTGGAAAGAAGTTACCTGAAACAATGACCTACAAGGTAGCACTAATTCTATACTGTTTTATAGCAGTATGTTGCGGCAATGAAATTGTTAGGAACAAAACTGCTAGAACATGTAAGTTCCTTTCTTTTCATGATATGCATTTTGTGCAGATTGGTAATATTTTAGTTGGTGGATTATTTGGGTTTGGATTCACGTGTACCGGTTGTCCACCGCATTTTTGCGATGATGATCCAGCTATTATTTATGGTTATTGTTGCGGCTGTGCCCGATTTTTTGGTGAGAACGTATCGCCATGTCTACTCCTGCCTACTCATTTACGTATTATTACAGAGTATTTACCTGTGAGATGTTCTGGAAACATTCGTTGCCCATTAAATCAATATGAATTGTGTCAGAAATACGATTATATGATGCAGTGCTGTTGTGGCGTATAAAAACATTTTGTATTTTATAAATTGTAATTAAATGTAATTTTACCATGATGTACTATATAAATTCTGACATTCGCCTATGAATCATACCATATAACGCCGTGTGTAATAAACTGTTAAAGATAAAACCTTGTTGTTCTAGTTAATCGTGTTAATTAATTCTTATCTACGCGTACATGGCCACTGCTCGCATTTCACAGGTTATTATATGTAGCCAGTCATGAATATAGAAGGTAAACGAGAGTAAGGTAGCAATGTTATTAGCAACAATAAGAACATACACTATATAATTACAATTACATTGAACAAGAATGCATTTGTTTGTTGAAGGTAATTGCACCTTTCGATAAAAAAAGGTTTCTATTTATACTTAAACAGTAATGAGTCATATACTATTACGTGGTTTTGTCCTTAAAAGAAGAACTATACGAATGTCAGGAATAAACTACGTATAAAAAGTTTATGTAGATAATTTCAAGTAAAATAAACATCAAGAAGACTGTATATTGGTCTTTGTTTTTGAAGTGTAGTGTAAACGTACTTTCCTAATGTAACCCATAATTATTTTCATTACTTATTTTTTTCTCAATATGTGGGTTTGCTTAATTGTTGTCGTTGTTATTAAGAGTAATATTGTAACCTATCCTTTCAGTTTACAACGCTTTTCTATAGACTAACGAAAGCCGTTTTCAAAACTTTAAGATGAATTTAGTTTTTTGTTTCATTAAAAAGTAATCCGTTATTTATAATTATTGGTACACTGCTGCCAAGTTATCAGTAGTACTTATATATTGGGTTGTTCAAAAAGTAATTTTGTTTCTTTCGCAGCAGAGGAGTTAGTTGTATTTTAACCAGCCAACTGAGTTATATATTCAGAGAGCTGACATTGCAAAGTTTATGTGTGAAAATATTTTGTTCGGTTCTGTGCAATTGTTTTCTTTTTGTGTCTTATAAATCGTGGAGAATCAAAAACAGTATTTTCGGTACATTTTGCATTTTTATTACAAACTAAAAGATGTACATCGTACATGATATCTTACCTTGCCCCTTGCCTGGTTTACATATAAAAAATTGTAAAAAAATTCCATTCCTATCGTTTTCCAAAAATGTGTAATAAACCCAATTATACAATGAGCTCAAACGGTGTGATTTAGAACTGATGTATAATAATTAAAGTGACCCTCAAGTCTTATAAGAACTTCAAAACTATTATAATATAAAGACGTTCCATTTAAAAATCTAAAGTTGGATACTTTTCAGGATAAATCGAACACCTGTATATTCGAAAAATGTTTCAAATTGTGAAGCGTTCGATGTCATGCAACCTTTATTTGAAACGTTTTTTCTAAAGAGATCAATACCCGAGATTAAGAACGAAATACCCTCTTGCCCCATGGGACTGTATTTTTATCAATTATGCTTATAACTCGAGAACTGCTGATTTTAAGCTGTATGTACTATCCTTATAGTTTTTTACTCTCTATTTTATGTAGACTACAAAACCTTTACTTCAAATGAAGCCGTCAAAAATAACTTGGATCAGCTTTTTGCTAGCAACGATCAGAAATTTTATGAGCGTGGAATCATGCTACTGCGAGAAAGATGGCAAAAGGTGTTGGATCAAAATGGCGAATATGTAATTACATAAAATATTTATACTCTCTAAGAAAAATGTCTTTCATTTTCACCAAAAAAAGACGAAATTATTTTTCGAACAACATAATAACACACTCCCACATTTGCGCTAATGTTTATACTTATAATTGTTTGATTAATCGTTAGAAATGGTTCTGACAACTGACAATAAAGTTTTGGAATTCCCAAAGGTGGAAATATACGAATGGTAATATTATATCAATAACTAATAACCCAAAACATAACTTTCCTTTTGGAAAATTACATATTACATTATATAAGATGTTATTTCTCATTCTGAAACAATCACGTTGTGAGTAAAAAGATGATGAATGGTTTTATATATGCTTTCTTATATAACCAGGTATTGTAGCTTTAACGTTGTTATTGGTGTGTTGAAGGCAAAATGTGTAGACAAAACTTGAAAAATAATATTTGCCAATGAAGGGAAAGGAAATATGAAATCCATAATATGTCAGACGAATCAAGAAAGAAATCATGAAAAGAGCATGAAAAGGTGGTTTCAAAATCACATTGTTAGTTGTTGTTTTCTAGTTTGAAAATTAAAATTGAATTGCCTATCATTCCGATGACCAATGTAGAGCTAATATCGAACATTATAACAAAATAGTATCAGAAGAAAATTAATTGATGTGATATGTTTCTTTTTGAAACATACGTCAGACAATCGTCCAACATTCTTTACAGCTCCATCATATACAATATAGAATAAACTGATTTAATAAGCACTGAATATTTGAACAGTATGTAATATTACAGGGTGACAATTATTGAGCTATATGAAAAAAGACCTCGATAGCTTTTGAACCGTTAGCGAGATTCAGTTAAAACTTGGCGGTTGGATGCAGGACCTGTTGGGTTTATTTTTCAAAAAAAATCAGATTGAAAATAAATTTTCTTTAAAAAAAATATCTTTTTTTGTCTGAACACCGAAATTTTTTTTGTTTGAAAAGGAATTTCTTTCTCATTCGACGTTCGTTCAGACGGTGATCGTTCAGACCAAAAATTTTTTTTTGAAAAAAAAATTTTTTTTTGGAAAATAATTTTTTCTTTTTAAAAATTTCCAACAGGCCCTGTTGGGATTATTTTTCCAAAGAAAAATATTTGTCAAAAAATTTTTTCAAAAAATAATTTGATTCAAAATAAATTTTCTTTAAAAAAATTATTTTTTTTTGTCTGAACGATTACTGTCTGAACGAACGCCAAATTCTTTTCCGCCAAAATTTTTTTCTCATTCGGTGTTCGTTCAGACGGTGTTTGAAAAATGTTTGAAAAATAATTTTTTTTGAAAAAACGGCCAGGCCCTGCATTCAACCGCCAACTGAATTCCGAAAACGGTTCAAAAGTTATCAAGGTTTTTTTTCATATAGCTCATTAATTGTCACTGTACATTTACTCACAAAAAAGTGGCGAAGTAGGAAATACTTAAGAAAACTTAAATTTTCTATACATCTATTAATAGTGGCTTTTGATAATATTTTCAAGTGTGAAGAATGTTATGTCATTTGTATTGATTTGTTATGTGATAAGAAGGATTTGACCCAGTAAAACGTAGATAAGAATAAGGCCGATTGATTAGATAGGAAAAACAAATTTCGTCGGTTTCATAATTTGTTTGTAGAACTACCTCTTTCACAATGTTCTGCAAAACACGTTTAGACTTTTATTGTAATATAAATTTATTATCACAAGCTTAGCTCAAATGGTCATCAAGCTTACGTACCATTTTGTAATAAAATATTTAAATTTTCAGATTATTATAGATGCAGGTTAAAAAATCCATCTCCTCTGCTGTGCATTTTCATGTATAGTGTAATTATCGCAAGAATTCTGCGTTTGGAAGCTTATATTTCTGAATCTGCTTTCGAAAGAATCGAAACTAACCATTGTGACAACCAGCGTTAATTTCTTAATATTGTAGAAAAATATCAAACTCCTTTATGCTTCTTGGGTCTATCATTTTTCTAACATCCGTATCGTCATCCGTATCACATGACCATACCTGGTTAGTTGTTTTTCCTCTATCTTTATAGATAGACTTTTCTGGTTCACCGATCTTATGTTGTCATTCCTTTCCTTGTCCTGAAGTGTCCTTTCTGCTATCCTTCTCTGCAACTTCTTCTCCGTAGCTATCATAGTGTCTTCTTGCGTTTTCTCTGTATCGTTCAGGACTTGTTCATATAAATGATAGTCGACAATAAGTACCATTGCATTATAAATTGTGATTTTCGTTCCTAGCTAGAGTTATTCTTCCCCAATATTGCATGCTATAGTTTTCTACATTCTAATAATACTTCTCAGATATTCACACAGTGCTGCATTTACATTTGTATTCATCTCCAGTTCCACGCTTTGTAATTTCTTCCACCCATATGCAGACCAAGTGTTGCATCTTTTGATGGTTTTCTGCTATGAAAACTACATCATCGATATATAGTAAAACATCCAGTTTTACAGGATTCACTGATCTCTATTTGTAGCTTCTTCGATCCATTTCCTGTTAATCTCAACAGTCTGTCCGTTAGAATTAAAAACAATAATGGATTCCAACCGTCTCACTGGTGAATTCTTTGTTGCAAGAAAAGCTTTTTCAATTTTCAACCTTCTATCTTATCATACTTCAGCATAAATTCTCTCATAAAAGCTTTTAATTATTTAGACTAGTTTTCTAGGTACTTCTAGTTATTTCAGACAATTCTACACTACTGTTACATACCGAAAGCACTAGATTTTCTTCTCATTCTTCGGTGATGCTTTCCTCTTGTCAGGCTTCTTATTAAGCCTGACATTATAATTCGAGTAGCCACTCTATCTTTTCCTCAAGCTTCCTATCTTAATTTTCCATGAATTCCTTCAATCCTTTCTTCCACTACTGGTTTCAGATTTCCTTGCATTCTTTCTTTTCAGTAAAATTTATCCTCTATGAACTATCCCTCTACTTCCAGGATTTCTTCTGGGTCTGTTTTCAGCTTACGTTTGGTGTCTTTTAAATTATTTATCTGGACTGGCTTATTTTTCTTCAGTATTTTCATAGTATTCCAGAATTCTTTTATTATCGGTTTCATACTTTTTATTAATCTTCCCAATTGTTAGTTTCGGCATTACTTTATGATTTTAGCTACGGCATTTTCTCTATGTATTCTTTTCTGCCTCGTTCGTTTCATGTTTCTTGGTATATTTCCCATGGTAGTTTCTTATTTTTATCATTCCAGCAGTGTGTGTGTTTGTGTACGGGCATGTCAAAGATGATGTTGTTAGTCAACGAAAAAAATTGCACAAAATCTTAATTACTAAAATTAACGCTTCTACTTGAATAATGACTATTAACTAACTTGACAATGAGATTTATAAATCGTTATACAATAGTTGTTAAAATTTCAATTTCAATACACATTTTAATAATGTATTTTTTACTTAGTCAAATACAAATCGCCACAAAAAATTACTGCCAATTGTACTTATCGAGTGTGAAATTACTAACCAGGTGCTATCCTCGCCAAATTTTATCCAAGTAGGTCAACAAATTCGCGATAAAACGTGCATACAAAGTTATATTTTAATTGAAGGAAATTATAAGCAATATAAGTGAAAATCCTAGTGAATTTTGAAAGTGGTTTTGCAATATGTTTTTTAACGTGTGGTATAATTAATAAACACAGTGAAAGCTCCACTCGCCGACACCTCCCGAATAAGGGACCTATTTTATATAGGAAAATTTTTCACATTTGTAAATATTTTTGCAAAGGTTCAATATCGGGAAAACACAGGCTGTAGAAATTAAAAAAATATATATTTTTTTAATTTCTACAGCCTGTAGACCAGAAGAAAAGTTTTTTTAAACCTGAAGGTTCTCCTGAAGACAAAATGTGCTTTGATTGGTTCGCAAAGGCTAGAAGCCAGAAAATTCCCATTTCTGGACCGATAGTAAATTACTTCTCGTGCCAAGGCACGAGAAGTAACTCAGCTGGCTGGCTGCCCCCCCTAGAAAAACTCCCTAACTACGCCCATGATTATAATTGTGTTTATGGAAATACTACTTTTTATTCATTACGTTAAAAATACACGTCAAATAAAGAATTTTTTTCGAGCTATCCCATAAGTGGACAAATTGGATGAATGAGTGTCCGCTTATGAGAGCTTTCACTGTATTGATTCTATTTTTGTTTAACATATTCCTTCAGTAATGATCACTTTAATTATTCATTTTAGATTCATTTATACTTTTAGAACTTCCAAGAATTTTTTTGTAGAAAAAGAGAAAGAATCAACATAAAATACAAAGTTGTCACCCTAGATACAAAGAATTCGTAGACGATGAAATAAAATGTCATTCGTCTTAACCTCGTTACGACCCAAGAAATATTATTTCATTAGAGCCGATGATCACTCCACACTTTAATCGCTTTTGATGTCCGCAAGTTGTGCAGAATTATTAGAGTTAGAAAGAAACAGTGCACGAGAATCCTAAAATTAAGAGATACGTTTTAAGTGATGTCTTAAAATACATCTTTCCGCGTCTACACTTCTCTATGCATCTGTCTGTCAGCGAACTCCGTTTACAGATTAGGATAGATCGAATCATTTCGATGACATCTCAGTCATCGTTCTCAAGATTGCATGTAACTGTTTGCTACTATAAAGTTAGGTACTTCCTATAAATCTTTTATTATTACTTTGTGCATGATATTTTATTGTTAAATATTCTTTGCACTTTTGTATGATTTGACCTATTGTATTCATATGAACACTTTTGCCGGCCGCTGTATTTGACAGTCTTCCACCTGACTGTTCACATTCAAATACGATTGGCACATTAATCACGTCCATTAGAGTCTCGGTGAATCGTCATTTTTCATGCGGTGCCGCCCATACTAATAGCGATTAAAATCCAACACAATAGAACTATGGTGGCTTAATAGATACTGCTAGAAAATGCCGGAAACATGCCGACAGCAGTGTCGTGGCCGACGAAAAAAGAAAGTCGGGTAGATCAAACGGCAGTAAAGAAATGGCGAAGAGGAAATGAGCGAACATTTGATAAAAGGTGAAGCCGGTGCGCGTGCAAAGCGATTTGGGGATTATATTGACTTGCGCCCTTAGTATCATGCATTAAAAAAACTGTATTTGCGAGGCGAACGTTAGTGAACGGTTACACTTCGTTCAAGGCAGTTGGTGCGTGGATGTTACTCGTCAGCGTATTTACATGTGATACACAACCTGACTTTAAAGACATCGTCGTTTTTGTAACGGTTATAACTTTGACTGATATTCTGTATTTTATAAAAAGTGAATGATTATATCTTCCAATACCTAAAAGACATCGCGAGTTGCTAGGAGCTGGGTTGACTGACTACAAATCGATATTAAGTGATTCACAAGTGGAATGGGGTACATTCCAGTGCTTATATTGAATATTTTATACCTTTAAATGTGAGTACCGAGTAGCAGTAGAAAATTAGGATTAATTCGTATCATAGCAAACTTTTATGAACAACAATATATTGGTTAATATTGTGGCTAAGGTGAGTAAACACCTCTCCAGCTATGAACCAAGCCACGAGTAGCTGTCGCTCAATTTTGCTTAGAAAATTTTGACTTCCAATTCTTTGATGAACGACTTGGCGTCCAACTTTTGGATTAAAGCATCATCGCTCCTGATAATGCTAACCTGGTTAGCGAAACGTGCACAGTGCATTTTCCAACTTTGGTGTAACGGTGACAATTGCTTAACTTAAAAAAATAGAGAACAAAAAATCCATACTTTAAGAATGTAAGAAGATAAAGTATCAAACTTCTTGTTATCACATTCCCAGGTATTTAGTTACTTAATCAAAAATAAAGAAAGTTAAAAGTCATAGATATCAGTTAGAATTTAATACAACATTAGATAAAACTCAATCAACAATAATATTCTTTTGCATTTGCATATACCTAAAGTGCATGTGTATCTAAAATAGAGTGGATTGAAGGCTAGAAAATAATTTATTAAAAAAACTGCAGAAAACTAAACACTCCTATTTTAACGTGTTACCTCAAACATGTTGTATACCGCAAAAAACTACATCACCGCTTGATGTAGAAAACTTAAGAAATATAATGACGATTGCTTTTTACACTAATTCCCATAAAATATCGCAAAATGTTCACTGGTTGAATTTAATTAATAAAAAATTTATAAACCTTTAGCATTTAAACTATTCTTGTCTATATTATGAATTTTTATATGATTTACAACAACAAATGTTAACTGCACAACTACGAAACACAAAATGGTAAGTTAATGCTAAGTTAAAATTTTAAAACATAACAAAATTATTAAAACGGAATCGACTAAATAAAATTATCAAATAAGCAGATAAATTGTACCAAATTGTTTATCGTGTTTCTCTTGGCTCAATTAAACGGCTCGGTTAAAAACTTCTTTGTTTAAACAATTGTCACCACTACACCACGTTACAACTGTCAAATTGAAACGTCAATTTGACAGTTGAAACGTCAGTTTGACAGTTGAAACGTCAATTTGGCAGTTGAAACACCAACCTGACAGTTGAAATGTTGATTTGACAGTTAAAACGTCAGTTTAACAGTTGCCATGACAATTTGAAGATAGACTTGTCAGTTTGACATTTGAAATGTCAATCTGAGAGTTGTGCTGCCACTTTGACTGTTCTCATAATAACGTGACACTGGAAACGTCAATTTGACAGTTTAAGCATCGATTTGGCAGTTAAAACGTCAGTTTGACAGTTGAAGCGTCAATTTAACAGTTGAAACGTCAATTTGACAGTTAAAACGACAGTTCGACAGTTGAAACGTCAATTTGACAGTTGAAATGCCAACTTGACAGTTGGAATGTCGATTTGACAGTTGAAACGTCAGTTTGATAGTTGTCATGACAATTTGACGTTAAACTTGTCAGTTTAACGTGTGAAATGCCAATCTGACAGTTGTGCTATTAGTTTGACTGTTGTCATAGTGACGTGAAACGTCAATTTAACAGTTCAAGCGTCAACTTGACAGTTGAAACGTCAGCTTGACAGTTGGGGCGTTAATTTCACAGTTCAAACGTCAGTTTTACAGTTGAAACGTCAGTTTGACAGTTGAAACGTCAATTTGGCAGTTGAAACGTCAGTTTGACAGTTAAAACGTCAATTTGGCAATTGAAACATCAATTTGATAGTTGTCATGACAATTTGAAGTTAGTAAAAATACTTGATCGGCGCACGTTTCGCTAGCCAAGTTAGCATCATGAGGAGCGATGAAACATTTTTGGCGATTGGAATCTCTTTCGTCGAGCAATGAACCCTTCCATTGCTTCTGATGACATTAACTTGGTTGAAACGCGTGTGGAGCAAGTATTTTCCAGTTTTGTTGTAGTGGTGACACTTGTGTGAACTTTGTTACAGAGGTTCGGAAACCACAACTTTCTTGACTTCTTCTTTGTAAAATCTAAATGTTCCATTGAAAATTACAATGTTCCATATCCTGAAATACTAGTAATTTAAAACTTGAGAACATTTCAATACAATGTCTTTGTCGACATTGTATTGAAGAAGCTTTGTAGAAGCTTTATAGCTTCTATACAAAATATTTTGCTTTTAATCAGTAACATCTACGGAATTTAGTTTTAAAAATTTCTCAGGCGGTGAGTAAATAAAATCAAGTGATGATATACATTTCAAAGTTAAAGCTAAAACGATGAAGGCTTAAATTTTATTAAAAAGGTAACTATTGAAAAGGTAATTAATTGTGGAAAAAATTACTGTTAAACACTTCAAAATTGTAACAAAATAATAAAATTCATAAATACATTGTTTGGCAATAAATAACAACCACATATTTGACAAAGAAATAAACGACTTGGGTTTTCATTGCTTTTTTATAGAATATGTGTGAATTCAATTGTATAACGACTATAAGATGGAGGAGAAGTATTTTCTTAAAGTACTTCTTCATCCTTTTTCTTGCATGTGTATATGATGCAATTATTCCATCACTTCTGTCAACACCGCAAATTTTGTTTACCATAATCATGGACTACTTCCCGCTTTCTTGCTGCAACACTTCGTTACTTTCTGACCATTATATTAACGTCATGAATTGTACTAAGAAGCAGTACAACTCATTTATCCACTTCAATAATGTTATTTTTGCAATACCTTGCAATACTTTGACCCTTTTTTAGTGAAATTATAATAATTAATATTATTAGATAGATAACATAACAATTTATAATATCAACTAACTACCTTATTATTCCTCCAAGTTTATTCTAATTGTAAGTTTGAAATGAAACGGTTTCTTTTTCTGGTAGGAATAAATAAGTTATGGATATTTATTATCAAATTCCAAAATAATGTTCAAAATTTAATTGTAATTATGACCTTATTTGGTACGAACCATTATGTTCAACATTTTCAAAAAACACAATACTTAAATTGTTAAGTCTTAAAATAGTTTACCTGTTAGGCTATCTTCTTTTATTACCATGTTCTTCTTTGGAACGATTAACATCAACTGGTTCAATCACATCTTTGAAAAAAACAATCCATATTTCTTAATTCTAATCTTTCCTTCTGAATTTTCTATGGCGAACATTTTAATGTACTAAATACAGTATACTCTTTAAAATTGTAACTTTCGAATTGGTCAGTTGAAAGCGTGCAATATTTCTTTGCAAAAAGCAACTGTGAATTAGCTCCATGTTGATTTGAACTCTCTGCGGTGTTCTTTAGAATGTTAGTAACAAACAATCATTATTCCTATGACTAGTTGATCAGACGTACTAAATAATAAATTAGTTTATTATTTGGTGTGTCAGTAAGAAGTTTCAATCACCCATGTACAGGGTGAATCAATACTCTCTGCGCAATCGTCAACATTCGCACCAAACTTATTTCTGAACGAATGTACCTCCCCAGATGTCACCCTTTAACTGAAACTCGCAGCTGCTAAACCTGCTGGTACATAAATAAAAGACATCCACGAAAACGCTTCCTAACAGTGCCTCCTAAATAAAGGGTTATGATTGTGAATACACAATTAACTGGCATTATAAAACATGTCAATTGTAAATCAAGTTGAAATGACATACGTGATAAGAACGACTATATAGGTATTAAAGAAGAAGGTTTATTTAGAATTTTCTACATTAAAGCAATAAATACAAACTGTGCTACATATTACGTGTGATCTGCAATCAAATTAATATTATTTACTGCATGTTACCTTGGTCTTGGTGTTTACTTCCGTAAACGTAACATTTCCCTTTCTTCTTTCTCTTCTTTCTTTTTAGGAATGCATAAATATCTGACGGTAAATAGAGAATTTTCAACTTCGTGTTGTTTCCGGAGAATATGATACATTCTTTAGAAATATGCCTGCAACATTTGGAGCTTTTTCTGATTTAGTCAAAGAATAAAAACTCTCAGCATTCATTCCTGCAATATTTACAAATGTATAAAATACTACTGTGATCATCTTTTTGTTATTCACGATATTAGATAAGTAGCTGCCATTTTATGGAGTGTTAACCCAACCTTTTACTTTCTTGTAATCCAATACTACAACTGATTCTGCCCGTTTCGGGATGAATATGTTTTGACACTAATATTTGATCTTTCCAAAAGACCAATTTGTTGAGATTTTTTGGTCAAAAGTAATGGGAAAATTTCTGTTTTATATTTTGCAAACTTATTAAGGTATGATATTCTGAAGATATTCTTGCACAACAATTATCGGTGAAGACATTTCTATCAAATCCTTTTATCTTCGAAATTAACTGTATAATTTCATATGGTGAATTTGAAAGTTGATATGGACCATCAGGCTGCTTTACAATATCCATTTTAGTGTAGTTAGTATACAAATTTTGAACTTGTTGCTGGACGAATTAGCAGTCCCAATCAATCAGAACCTCAAAATAATATTCATAGTTAATTATAACATTTCGTACATAGTTGTTTCTTTGCAATTATGTCTCATGTTTGTATTTATTACTTACGGTGTCCATGTACCTGTTGGTGTGTTGAGCAATAAGGTCAAACACGTTGCTGCCACCAATTTTCATGAAAGCCTCACTCTTATTGTTGACAATTTTGGAAACATATGTTGTACCGGAAGTAATTGATCATATTCTTTTGAAGACTTTTTCTTTCTGCAGTAAGGGCATCTTTTTCTATCTTGAAGCTTTGTGTTTACTTAATCAACTACATAATTTGGAAAAGATTTTAAATTGGGTTTTCATTTGCAGGAGTATTTTAATGTGTTTATTATACATACTTTTTAAAATATAAAAGATAAGTCAAATTGATAAATACCCACAAACTAATTTGTCAAGAAATCATATTGCACTTCTAACTTTTGCGTTATATGTGTACTTAAAAAAGAACTAGATGTTCTACAATACGTTAGCATTTATCGAATGGTTTGTAAAGACACCAATTACGGAGACGTCATGGATTCACAACGAAAATAAACAACTGAAATCACGAAGGAGCTAGCATCATCGTCCGGATTTAGTATCCAAGCTGATTCATCATATCCTCAACTGAGGTGGCTAGTGGAGAACATAATCTTCTTATACATACAATAGTATGGCACCAGATGGCAACGAAACAGTTTGGAGAAAGCTTTATATAAATGAGACTTCAGCCTCTATTAAATACGGTGGAGCAACACACTTATAGTAGGGAAAATTTGTCAAAAAGTTGCTTAAGTTGTCCATCAACAGAAAAGTGTTTATTCTAGTTGAAAATTTTATACCTCAAATATAAAGCTGGCATTTAATGAACAATTTTAAGTTGAATAAGTGCTTTATTATTCAGAGCTTGCTTTGTAGAAAGAATAATGGATAGAACTCTATATCTAGATATTTTAAAGCAAAATTTGGAGAAGACTGTTGTGAAGTTCTAACTGAATTCTTTGCAAAATTTGAAATTCAACATATTAACAATTAAATGAATGTTCTTGTTTAATTCAGTTTGTTCCAATAACAATAATCCCCAAAATATCCAAAGATGTTTGGAGGCCATTGTATGTGGTAGATATGTAGAAATATATTACGGGTCAATACCACTTAGTTTCCATTATTTTATTAGCTATGACTTCATGGAAGTATTTTTAGAACAAAAGTATCGATTGCTTGTTTTGAGACGACGTGGAATAGTTAAGAAAACCCACCTCTTATGAAGCCTATTCTTCTTCTTGAAAGTAAACCAAGAAACTAAATTCAAGAAACTAAACAGTTTCTTGTGTGATTTGTATAATTTTTTTTACAAGCTATACTGAGAGTACACTAACTATAAAAAATGCAAATTGCAAATTGAATCTATTCAAAACTTATAACTACATTTTGTGTACATTATGGGTTTGATATTACTTTTTCGTTTATTGACAAGCACTACTTTTTCACTTTTTGTTGACATGTTTCTGACAGTCTTTAAAAAGTGAAAGCAGAAACATGTTAAAAAGTGAAATAATAGTGCTCGTTAATGAAGGAAAAGGTAAGGAGAAGGAAAAGGTAAGAAATTAATTATGGAATAATGCTATCGTAACAAATTTATTTTAATGCCACAACGTTACTCACATAATATACTTTAATGTACAGAGCGATGTGTAAACTTCAGTACTAAAACAGTCATTGAATCATGTTTTTTTTTTCTTTGGAGGTGGAAATGATCCCAAATTTGCATATAAACCCTATGTTCATAGTAAACGCTTCATTTTTATCACCTCAATGTCTTCCGGTTTACAATGCATCAGAACCAATATTTCAATGACAAAGAGAAATTTATAACTAGTTCTTTTGTAGTATTATCAAGGAGAGTCATATGGAAAGTTGTCGTTTCTAGTTTGCTTCTTTATCTACCTTGAGACACCAGGTGATATTTAAAAGCAGATCCAATAATAGTTACTGATTTCTGGAATAAATCGATGTATTACATTGTGCCATATTTTATTTTTATGTTCTATAGAAACTATTAAAAGGACCAGTAATTTTCGTAAGTACGGAAGTGTACTGAAAGTATATTTGTATTAAAATGATGTTCACGGAACTCTACCGTAGCCTTTGCCAAAATATACCTACCGCAAACAATAACTGGTGGAAAGGAAGTCTAGAAATAAGGAACCACAAGAACCGTCCGCAGTAAGGTTGCAAACATGCATATAATCGCTTCAAAAATAGACGCTCGTATAACGTGCTCTGTGGCTAAAACACAATTGCAAACTATTATTAAATAAATCGGTAATTTAACAGGGCCAAACTATTTCCGCGACATAATTTTGCAGGACTATTATGTTGGTAGCCGCAGAAATGAAAATAGCATTGGAATATTCCCTTCCTTTGTTTATAAAATAAACCAAGCGGAAATTAATAGGTTCATTAATAGCCTTCGTTTATTCGTCAGATGATATATCTTGTTTCTGCACTTGCTGTTTACGTAATCATTTTAGTTGATTTTGATATCCATGGACATCCATTGTATAACCAGATGGTTAAGTTGACAAATAACTTTTTTTGTTCCACTAACTTAACCATTTCGTATTTATCTGCCTAATGAAGAAAATATTAGAAAGCAATTTAATTATATGCTTTAATTTTTAAATTGTTGTATAGATATTGATTGGACTATAAAACCATATTAAATCGAAAAACAATTTTTTTAGTTTTTAAGTAAAAAATTAAATTAAGTTATTAATAAATAACTTGCATTATTATTTTGTAGCAACATACATCACATAGGAATTGTTCTCAATCCAAATCCCATTCTTATTGCTGAACCCTGTTGAAACATGTGGATAACTATATTTGCTATTTCAGGACAATTTTTGCATTACAACTGCTATACATTTGTGCTGTTGTATAAAAGCCATTCGTTCACTTTAAAGAGCATCTGAATTCTTATTACTTTTCATTTTACATTGTCAAAAAGATATGGGTTAAAGTAGTATATAAAGGAATTCAAATGATGTAATTTTTCAGTATGGTTTTTGTTCTAATAAAGAATTGCATATTAATGAAATGTTAACAATAATTATGCAGGAACCAATATTGAGAAAAGTATCCCGAATAGAATATACATAAAGAAGTTTATTTAACATACAGCCATCAAGTGCATAATGATATTTTCCAATAAATTATATTGTACACTCTTGGTTATATCGCTTATTATCAGTCCAATCACGTATGATTAACCATTGAAAATTCTAATCATTCGCGTACAGTGCTGAAGGATTGCAATAAAATGTATCATCATCCGGAATTTTATCACCGGCAAAATATAAATAATGCGTCATGGGGAAGAACTGTTGCAAAAATCTACTAATATTTTGCGTTCATTTCACAATGATATGCTTGTAGACAGATCTTTTTTTACAAGAAATCTGGAAAATGTTTAACATCAATTTTCATATAGTTTATTACACATATATCTGATGATATTTTCTTTAAATCCACAGCTCCGTCATATCCATACTCCATATCCTTGCAATATGGTTTCAGATGACGTTTTTGTTTTAAATATTAAAATATTTGACCATCCAAATATTTTAATTCACTTTTAGTTTGAGTGCTACACTAATTTTACTCGGAGTATAAGTTGATACAGGATGAATGTTAAAATGTTAAATGCAAGGACGTTGAAATTCCTTGCAAATTCCAAACAATTGGTGCAAAAAATAATTATCAAACAATTTCTTGTTATTAAAAACTAATTAACTACTTAATGTCATACCTGGATGAAACCTCCACGGAATCATATGACATCATATGACATATTTGCTGTTCATATGAACATTATATGAACAGCAATTCATATAACTTATATTGTTTGTTATGTGGTAAAACTTGAACATGACAATGTTATTGTGTTCAATTTAATATATGCGAAATATTTCATATGTATGAAATACGTTGCAAGAGAAATAAACTTCTAGGGAAAGTACAACCATTACCTTTTCTTGATTTTGAGTAACACAACAAATAAATGAGTACAAGATTTTTATACTTTCTGTTCATAAAACCCCATTATAATAAGTATCAAAAAACGATTAACGATTTAGTGTTTGAATACTTGCTTGAAATCTGGGATAAAAATAAATGAACTCAATAATAAATTCTTGGAAATTACCAAATGCAGGAATAGGGTTAATAAAGACTATTAGAGGACTTAAGAGGACTTACTGTTTAACCATCTGTATAGTTTAATAGACTAGGTATTGTAGAATTAAAAAAGCGTTTTAGTGGTTGATAATTTGTAAAATATTTGAGTCTCTATGGTTGAACTAGAAACATGGGCGGGAAACGCTGTACAAGGAGCAATTATATAAATAAGGGGTGGGGATAAAGTAAGGAAAAGCTTAATTGCTTTCTTATTGGTTATATCAAAGCCTCAGGCCTCGCCTTTTTAAGAAATTTAAACAAAGATTTATAAAAGGTTATTCATTTACGCGTGTCATTGAGAAACAGAAAGAGACATTTTATGCTAGATGTGGTTACAATAGTTATTGTAATTAACTATAATTATGCTCTAACATAATTGTCATTTTTAACTGTTTATATCAAGGTTGATGTTGGTGAGTAATACTAGCATAATCCAGTTTTGCTTGTCAAAGAACATTGATTCAGTGGAAGAAATGTAATACACAGAACATTTAACATTAGATTTTATTAAACGATATCTACAAAAAACACTCGATGAAAATAAATGTACGCCAAAAGTCTCTTTAATAATGGCTTAAACAAGCAAAAGAGAAATTTAAACACAGGAATTTATTTGATATGTGGTCAGGGCATTTAAGCGTTCAGGTATTAAATAGGAAACGCGAATACAAACTGGAAGATAGCTGCGATAATTATGGCAATTAACTATAATTATTTGATAACTTAACAACTATAATTTTTTACTGATTTCATCAAGTTTAGTTTTAGATTCGGCAATTTTTTTTAGATAATGTGCACGTAAATAACACACAAAAATGCATAAAAACATAAATGCATAAAAAATATCATTATAGCACTTAAAAACCACTTCACTTACAAGTGGATTCTTAATGCATTAGGTGAGCTAAATAACAACCGTGAAGCGGTTCTATTTATATCAATGCATACGTGAAGGTTGGAAATTGATCTGATAAGTTTGACATTTTTATGGATTTGATATTACCTTTTCCTTCACTGACGAGCACTAGTTTTTCTAATCAAACTAGTGCTTTTCTAATTTTAGTATTGAATAGAGGCTTTACAACAATAATTTAAACATTTTGCATGTTTGATATGACAAACAAAGTAATGTCCAAGGTGAACTGTAAAACACTGCACGGGAAAGTACAACAATGTTGACATTTCATATTCTAATCATTTCGCATATGCGAATAAGAATGTCAATACCATGCATAAATAGTTTCATCGTATGAAATGCAGCGATTATTTCAGCGTGCTTTGGAAAATGCCATAACGAAGTAGCATTCCGATTTCATTAACTATCGTTTCTAATTTGCTTTCACCACTGTTAGTACTGCACGAGACGGTGATTTCGTGCCGCAAAATAGAAGAGAATCCTTGAATGGATGCTAATGTACTCACAACAGCTTTACTTGCGCAAACGGAATAAAACAACGCAAACGCTTCCCGCGATTTCACTTTTACGCCAATAATAAGAAAGTCAATGGTGATTCATGTAGGAGTCTCGAAAAAAAAATAGAGTGCAGACTGCGTGTCATGACATGAAAAAACTAAATAATAACTATAAACGTGTGACGTAAAAACCTTTGAAGGGATTTGTAAGGGTTAGAAATTAGGGGTAGAAAGTACATTTTCGCCAATATCTCGAAAACGAAAACTGTTGTGAAACCTCTATGAGTAAGTTATCCTTCTTTTTAAATACTAAAATTGATATAAGATATATAAATAAATATTTATTGGTAATGAATTTAAAAGCAACAAACAGAAAGAATGGTTAAATATCCCGAAGATTGGATTCAATATTACTAAATTAATTGTTTGTAAAATATTATTTTTATTCCACATATTGCTGATAATAATGAAAATCATGAAAACAGTGTTTTAAACACAGGGATTGTTTACACCAAGCACATGTTATAACAGCTATGTCCTCACAAGTATCACATGTAGGCTTCTCATTCTAAAAGCAAACCTTCACTGGATTTTCAAATTGTTCTGGTGTCTTCTCTATGCATCCACTTACAAATCATGCATATTTAAAAACATAGATAAATCGAGGAGAGGACAGTTGGTTGTGCGTTAGAGATTGCAATTTTTAAATATTACATGATATTGGTTAAGAATAACTTGATAGAGAATCTGCTGATAAAATTTTTACATATTCTAAAGCCAAACACGTCAAGAGGCAGCATTTGACCTGTTGTTTCTGCAGATATAGACAAATGTTTAAAATTAGTATCTGACGGAGCTACTTCACTAATAATATCAGTACAGTGGCAACTCCACGAATCCCATAATAGTAATGATTTGGATCCAGTGTTTGGAGAATATACATTTTGTAACAAATTCTTCGTGCATTCTGAAGTTAACTTTCCAGACTTTGATGCCAAAATGATTATATTATCTGCTTTGAACACTGTATTTGTTACCCTCGGGCCAAAGGTACCAGAGGTTTCTTTTAACAATTAAAAGTGGAGAAAGAAGTTTCCCATCCGCAGATATGATGGAATGAATTGTGTATCTATGCGTTGTAGATGACACCGACTGGACCACACTTTCTACGGTTTTAACACATAAATCACTTAAAGTTCTTCCTGAATGGAATACCAAGATAAAACCGCACTGATCTGAATTATATCTATTCTCTATTTTTTTCTTACAACAGCATATTGATATTAAAAGTACGTATATTGAATAATATTAAAAAAAATTTTCGTTGAAATATATTGTAAATTAAGGAAGTTACGGCCACTTTGAGGAATCCTGATTTTTCAGAGGTGTTGTGCGGTGCAGTTTTGTCTTCAATTTGGACATTATAATCCTCCATACGTTCCATTACAATACGTTATGCACTTTCCTCCAAACTCACTTCTGCTTCATTCACTGGAGTGTCGGGAATATTCATAAAATTAAGAATGTTTAGTAGCAAGTTTAGAACGTTAAGTGGATCGATTAGAACCATTGTTTCCGTCTGTTGCTTTGAAACTGAAATCTGCCAAGTAGCCACCACATGTGCATATACTAAATGGACAAGTTAAATTTAACATGGATCGTAGTTGTATAACGCTGCGATGAATTCATGCCAAACTTTTTTTTAGAAACGACGGAAATAACCCCACACTTTATAAGGACTCGTGTGTATTTTGTCTTACTTGTGTGTATTTTGTCCATTCTACTACTGCACCAAATTGCATCGAAATTGGTGAGTGACAGTAATACTAACAAGGGAAGTTGTGATACTTCCCTTGTTAGCAGAATTCAGTAACAATGACCTTCAAGGAAACGAACAAATTATGGAACATTTGGTCTAGTAACAAAGTTGGAAAATACCACCACTGCACCAAAAACCGAAAAGTTTATTTATTTGACGCACGCATCATCAGAAGCAATGAAGGCAAATTATATTAACAGCGACAGTTAATATAATTAACAAGTAACACAACAACTAGTGCTTGACTGTCTTGCAGCAGTCTTTCATTCCGAAACACTACTTGCAGTCTTTTATCGCGCCTGATGATGCTAGTTTGGTTACTCTTGATGATGATGCTAGCTTATCATCAGGATCAAACATGCAGTTTCCAATTTTGATGTAGTGGTGACAATCATTTAAACTTTACTACAAAATCAAAGGCTCCAAACCTACAACTATATAGCGTTACATGATTAATACTGGAATGACATAATAAATTCACCAACAAAGTCCGCAAAAAACTCTTACGAACACGTATGTAAGCTAAGGCACAACGAGTAAACGTGCAGTAATTGTTGGTTCAAGTATAGAGGTCATCGTGAAGGCGTAGGCCAACGCCCAAACTCAAACAATTAGAAGCACATTACACAAGTTCACTCACACACGTAATTGACTGTAGTTACACATGGACGCATCATTACACACCACTATGGCTTACTATTAGGTTGTTCAGAAAGTATTTTCGGTTTTTTTTTTCGCAGTAGAGGCGTTAGTTGTATTTTAACCACCCAATTTCATTCTAAACCGTATATGCGTTATGTATTCTGATAGCTGACGTTCCAAAGTTTATGTGTGAAAACATTTTGCTCGGTTCTGTGCAATTGTTTTCTTTTTGTGTCTTATGAAACATGGAGAATCAAAAACAGCATTTTCGGTACATTTTACTTTTTTATTACAAAAAAGGTAAAAACGCCATTCAAGCGAGAAAAAAGTTATGTTATGTATATGGAAAATATGTATTGAGAGTGTCAGAATGCCAGTGTCAAAACTGGTTTGCAAAATTTTGTGCAAACGTTTGCAAATTGTACCGTCATCAACTAGACAAATAAATTGCATGATTTTTTGCAAACCGGTTTGT
>JAWQRM010000084.1:0-31583 GCA_033557675.1 Coptodactyla brooksi
ACTGTAAACAACACAAATAGCGCTCGTATGTCAAAACGTTCTGAGTACGTATAACCTCAAAAACGGCTAACTTTACGATAGAGCTGTCAGTTGCCAGATTGCAACACCTCGTTGCATTTATCAAGCAAAAATAATAAAAGGCAACCCTCGTAATGCATTTACATTGTTTACATTAGTAAACACAGACTGGAAAAAATCATGTCTTCACAAAAGGAGGTTATTCTTAGAAGGACTTGGAGAAGCATTTATCAAGCCGCATATTGCAAGAAGATCAAAAAAGAGCTAGATGCCAGTTGTGTCCAAAAACCGATAATAAATGTTCAATTATCTGCTACAGTTGTAAAAACCTTCTTTGCAAAAACCATGTAGCGCAAAGTTGTAACAATTGTATGAAATAGTTTAGAATAATACCCAATATTAATTTTTGTATCTATACTTTTAAGAATTTAATTTGTGTTTTCTTTTTGCCCGACAATATGGCTTTATAAAATAGTATACTGCTTTTTATTTTTAAAACATTATAAATAGTCATATTTTTAACACTACAAGACAACTTTGTAATTTGTCTGTTTTGTACATTCTTTTACGGAGTTAATTTGTAAGACAATTTCAAATATCACGAGTTACAATGTCACTGAGCACATATATAAGTATAGATGTTGTTTAACTGAACTGTAAACGTTTAACGATTTAGATCTTCTACGATCAGTTAACCTTAGTTGACCTGATTTTATGAGAAATTCAAAGGAATGAATTTCAATGACGACAACGCTCACCGCTTGCTACCAACCAATTGTACGCCAATCACAAAACTGGTCCCTGGCTTTAAATTAGTGCATTTAACAAACGTGTTTGTGCTCACTATTCGTTAAATGGCAAACGTGAAGAACGCTGGTAAAATCCATTCAAAATCAAAATAAGGCTTGAATACAAGTTCTACGGTACTGTCAGATTTCCCGATATAGAAACTTATCCGTGGAAATATGTTAATTGAGGAAAAGTATGTCAACGACATATGCGATGGAATTTTGTTAATTACTTTATACGTCGTCAGGAGACCGCAGAATAAAAAAAAACTTAAATTCACATGGCGTTCGATAAATAATTAAGCGCCACATGTTTTTAATTATTCCAGCACATGTTAAGACAATCTGAAAAAACAGAATGGACGTGTATCCTTCATAAATTCAACGCCCCCCGTATAATATATTCTGCGCATGTACGAAAAATGCGATGTGATGCTAGTAGAGTAATACGTAATGACCCATTGACATTATTCATTTGTCTCTGTGATACATGAAATGTACGCTTTTATTACACATTTTTATTACGGCTTGTTAAGTTATCAACGCTGGATATTTTTTTATGAACCATTTCTACGGTGCAGGCGGGTTTATAAAAATCGCCTCCATAAAGTGAACAATATCACTGACATTTATGAAGGGCCATGCGGCATTTCAAAATCAAAATGGCACGGAAAATATAGACCAGACCTGAAAGTCCTGAAACGACCTTTCAAAGGTCCTCCTAGCCCGGTTGATATTTGAAACCTCCCTGAGGAACACGCTTAATAGACGATCTGAATAAGTGCAGAGATAATTAACTTGTTCTTCATTCTATCTTTGTTAGAAACAAAGTGTTGCAACATTTTATGTTTATGCAAAGTATACAAATTGTGCATACCCTTGCGTGGCTTTTAAATACCAACGTAGCAAAAAGTTGTGCAAGTGTTAGCAAAATCGCTTCACAATTTGTTATATGCATACTAATCAACGGAATACAGTAACAAAAACGTTTTTTAAATTCACAATGGAGAAAATATTTCGCGGCGTATTTAAAAAACAAATTCCACTGCAGAGTGCTGATCTGCTACGTGCAATTTTAATTTTACACGTATTTATCATTGCGCTTGTTTGTACAAATCGTGCAGCACGCAAATATGTACGTTGTTATCGACTCTTTATCCAAATACTCGTGAAACGTTTAAAATAAAAGTGGTGAAATAAATTTGCATGAGAATTATTTAAAATAACTACTGCACAAGTGTAAAAATTGCCTTACTTTGAACATTCATTTAATAACTTCTTTACCCCTCAGTAAAAAATGTCACAATTTTATGAATCTAAAAAAAAACATAAAAATTTTTAAATCGTGTAATTTATGCACGAAATTTGAGGAAGTTAACAGCAATTTTCACCGTTTTAAGCGATACGCGGTTTGGAAATGACACGTAACTCAACTACGAAAAGTGCGTTACACAATGATTGTTCACAAAATTAGCATTAATTTTAATAAATTAATGCAAATTTTGTTGAAAGCGCAAAACCGTTACACAAGTTTCGGCATAATGGTGCGTTTAGTAACAATATTTATTATAATTTTCCACATAACAGTTTTTCTTGATATTTATACCAGGAATAACAACTAAAATATTTAATTCCAATATTTAATTTATTATGGCTGCTAACGTTTCTATAGTGATCAACGAAACCCGAAAGTATTAAGTATGTTGAAAAATCGAGAGAGACTTAAAAATGTGTTAAAATATTTTATCGAAATAGACTAAGAACCTTGCTTGCTCAGATTACTTAGAACTAATTTCGAACGCCACCGAGATCGATACACGGCGGCCTTGAAAATAAAAATTATGTATACAGGTTGGTGTATTTAACTTGACATAACCATAAACCATTTGAAAAATGAACCGTTGAATTTAAACACTCTCGATGGAATTTCGATAATGAACATGTAGTAACATTTTCGCTTTGAAGTTATAGAGATGTAAATATCAAACTATTCCCATTCTTAACACTAAATTATAAACCGTATTATTGATTTTTCGTCTAAAAAAGTTTCTTTTTAAGTTTCTTTAAAAATAAAAGCATAACCTTTTGACAAGCGTCATTTACTTTATAACGTCATGGACAATATAAGATATTTAAAGATAAAACGTCCAGTGAAAATAAAAAAAGAATTAAAACCTTTAAATATCCAACTTGATCTTGCTCCAAGTTCGTCGTCAGTCGTCAAAATTCCTTTTTTAAATATTCTTGCGTTTGAAAGCCTACACCTAAGAAACTAATTCATCTACAAAATTAAAGGGAACTTTGGTATAATCGGTATTCATTTGTTAATATCTAAGCCACTAAAAAATTATGAAATTTTTACTGCACGTAGGCTACTATATCTGGAATACAAGCATAACTGCATTTTTATCATCTTCTGTGAACAAGGTGATAATCTTGCTTTTGTTTAACGTTGATATCTCAGAAATGCTTTATATACACGATAAAAAAAACCTCAAAGTTAACAAACATATTTGAAAACGGTTGGGTGAAGAAAGTAAATCCAGAAAATAGAGATAGCTTTGGTCACTAGTGTAAAGAAAAGAAATCAATTGTTATGGATAGGATTACCACTAAACACCATCTGGTGCAAGCAGAAGAGTTTAATAACTTCACGAAGTTTTAGAAGGATGTTTCCAATCTTCTATTGGCAAGAAAATAAAGCAAAACAAGCTGACTATCACCATGGAATGAATAAGCAACGTTTTGAATAATAATAATAATAATCAGCAATAACAGCAGTGTGTTATCTTAATTCACCAAGCGAATTGCAACCTACACAATCTTCATGACTGGAATCTCAATTATTATATGATTAATCCAAAAGACGATTAACACTTTCACAAAAAAAACGTGATGAAATTATACTGAACGTTGCAAAAAAAAATTGAAAGAACTTAAGTAGAAGAGATTGTTATAAAAGCAGCAATACCGGGGATTTAATAAAACATAGCATTCTCCCAAAAATGAAATAATAAACTTGATGTGTACTTTCGCAGTACCTGCTACTATATCCAGACCTGTTATATAACATTTAGCGAAAAATAATAAGCGAAGTATTCATCCCTACATAATATCTACTAATAGCAATTCATACTTGAATATATATTCAAATATTCATGTTATTACCATTTTATTACGAAACAACGAATTAATTCGCAAACCTAACCTAAAAATAGAGCTGGGAACCGAGTAGAAACTGCGAATAACAAAACGAATAAAGAAATTGACACAAACGAGGTTATCGTACCAATTCAAACAATTTAAAAGCGAGAATTACCATTTTAATTATGTTTATTTACTTATCTGGTTTGTTAAGTATTCGGTGTGGTTTATTATCGACAATAATTACGCTACGCGTTCAATTTGATTTTTTCCTTTCCTATTTATATGAAATTTTCGATTTCTTCTTTTACAAGCGTAAGCTTTCTTAATAAATTATTATGCTATTCTATTGATTATTTTATTTTTTAATAACAGAAAAGGAAATTTCTCATTATGCATATTCAGGTAGCAAAAATGCTGAAAATTCCAATACTTCACACGAATCACTAGTTAAATTATTTTATTTACAATTGTCAAGATAAGTGTATTAGTATATTACGTTTGAATTCACTTTTGAAAATACAATACTTTACATACAAGCTAATTATTACATAATCTCGTCACAATAAGGATTTGGTAAAACATACATACGATTGAGGTATTTTTTGATTTTTTTACAAGTTTTTGTAACAGAATATATTTTTGCAATCTACATAAAATGATGAGTCAAAAACTATAAGCACAGAACATGCTTAGAATCAACAGTTTTCGAATTATAAGCATAATTGATAAAAATACAGTCGTATGGGGCAAGAAAGTATTTCGTTCTTATTCTCGGGTATTGCTGTGTTTAGAAAAAATGTTTCAAATAAAGGTTGCATGACATCGAACTGTTCACAATTTGGAACTATTTTCGGATATACAGGGTACTCGGCTTATTTTAAAAACCACCCAACTTCAAATTTTTAAGTGGAACATCCTGTATATTACGATATTTTTGAAGTCCTTATGAAGTCCCTGACTTGATGGCCACTAATTACTATACATCATGTTTGTGCATTAGTACACATTTTTTGGAAAAAAAATGTGTAATAAAAAGACAGGTACGACTGGATTCTGTTACATTTTTTTACTATATATATATATATATATATATATATATATATATATTATAAACATTTCTACAAAAACTTGACGAAGAAAATTTTAAAAAATAGAAGAAAATAATAAATAGTTGGCATATTAAATCACATCATTACAAAACACAATAAAATAAAATTCACATGTGAGAAATTGGAAAACAACGCCATAAACTATTCAGGTACCACAATCGCCAGGAACGAAGACGAATTACAATACAAGATTTACAGGAAACCGACACAAACGGATAACACAATCCATTACACTTCAGCACACCCCAAGCAACAGAAGGAAGCAACATTTAGTAACCTACTCCACAGGCTGGGAGTAAATCCAACGCAGAAAAAGGATTATAGACAAGAACTAAACATCATATTAAAAAAGCTAATAAAAATGGATGCTCAACAAAATTAATAATTAAAATACTTGAAAACATAAAGAATAAACGGAAACATATTCAATCATGAAACGATATAAAACTGAATAAAAATATTCAGTTTAGGTATAAATGAATAATATTCTCAGGCTTTTGAAATTATTCATTTATACCTCAACTATTTACTATACGACCTGGCACTTAGTGGTAAAAACATGGATATTACAAACAGCTAAAAAAAATAGACACACAACAAGATTGCAAAATTTCTTAAAAAAATTAAATCTATTGATATTATTTTTTTTTTCATGAAAAAAATAGCAAAAATGATACCCAAACAAGCTAGTGAAAACCGCGCTTCAGAGGAAAAACAGAAGAGAAAAGTCCCCTTTTAAAACATTTAAAGCTAGCAAATGAGTGGTGTGGGAATACAGCTAGCCTGTAGCTCGGCCCGCGTACCCCTCCCAATCTGGCGACGATAAAGAAATTTTTGTAAATATGAACCCAAAAAAGGTTTTGACAAATTTGTTCGAATTTCTAGCAGAAATTAACAATATGTAAGGACTAAACATAAACATTAAATTAATATTTTAAAATCATTTGTGACTTGCTAAAGTCGGTTACATATCTAATATGTTTTCCTTAATTTGTCAATGTAATAATATCAAACCAACGACGCTCTTATTTGTAGTAATAATATAGAAGCTTTTGCTAAACAAAATTCAGTTCTGGTGAAATAAAGTTAGACAGTTGAAGCTTGAAGATGATCTTTGCAAATTGCAGACATCGCTAGTTTTATTTTACCAAACCTTACAGCGAGAATAGCCAAAGAACCGTAACTATAATGTAACAAAAGTGATCTTTAAAGGAAGTGGCATTGTAATAATCAACAGAAATGTCATTAAATGCCTGAACACGGACTGCTGACACGAAAGCGATTACAGGAAACTGGCTGACAAAAAGTAAGATTCCCTTTAAGCGCGTCGTCTAGAAAGAAGTCCTTCGGAAAAGGTTATTCCTTTTCATGCAATTATTACCTGGGCGACACGTAGCCCCACCGTTCGAACACAGTCCGTAAAATGGAAATGACGTCTATTCCAGTTCCTTTATCGTTGATCTCCTTTTACCTCGCTGCCATGTTCTGCATTTAATAATGCCCCCGCCCGTTTCAGCACGTCTAAAAGCTTCATTCTTCAACTTTTTTCTTTCACCCGGCAATATTTAAATTCGCCACGCGCGAATTCCCTTTAATCAGTTTAACTTCGTCTGTTTTTTTCCTCGCCAAGCGCAGCCCATCTATAACAGCTTTTCTGTTTTCGGGCAACGGTTTCGTTTTAAACGGGAGCTTTCTGGGATTGCACGTTCCCTAAGGATGGAAGGGCTCAGAGAGCTGCCACGTCGGATTTCGGTATCTCAGAATCCCGGAAGAGAGCGCCAACGATTCTGAGACACCCTTTCATCTGACGAAGTTAAAACGCATTTACTTTGTAGCTTTTCGCGCTGGAAAAACAACCTTAAACCGTGAAGGATTTTTTTAAGTTCAAAGTTTGTAAAGGGGCCTTAAATTTTTCCAATCGATATATCCCCTAAATTTAAATACTAGAACCCAGCACAAAGTACGCTTTTGCAAAATTAGGATAAATCACAATAAATATAAACATCTAAATACACTTAGAATTGTATTATCGAAATTGAGTCATATACAATTGAAAAAAACTGTTTTGTTCGTTCAAAATAAGCCCCTTCGGCATAGTTGACGTGTCGTTGCGGTTTGGATAGTCCCTATATCGCCGAAAAAACATCAATACGCAAATTTGATGTTTGATTCGCGTATAAGAATAGTTTTCTGAGCAAGTGAGTAGTTCTATAAATTTTGGAAATCAAACTCTTCAAAACTTCCACATAGAACGCTGCATTGATCGTTTGGTGCCAAGTTTTCTTATTGTTACTTCAACTGCGAATACTTTTTGACTGTCACAACAAACGTCATATCGAATGATACAGATATGAACAAATAGTGCTGAAGATTCAGGAAACGTTTCGCAAGAAAGTAAAGAGGAATGATGCAAAAAATACAGAACTTCTTACAATCTTCAAAACTAGAGACTCAACGACACCCATTAAAGTTACCTTGTAGAGCATAAATGAAAGAAATTGTATAATTTCTTTTCCGCGTGAACCTGATTTGGTAGTTATTTGATAGCAGAAATGGAGGAAAGTATATATAGAAGGTATGAGGAAAGATGTGCTCGTGCTACGGGCAGATTGTGAAAGAGTAGTCTCTATTTGGATTCGAAATTAACTATTATGAAGAAACCAAATATATACGTGGCGATTTAAAGACAAACTAGTGAATAAAGTGAAATTAGAAAGTTTCAGGAAGATCTATAATACATTTGGATGAGACACAGAACAACACACGTGATATACACTAAAGAAAACTATGGTGGATGTAAGATTTGTAATTTTACATCCTGATAGTAAAAATGGATAAGTCAAGAACGGATTTGTGTTTGTAATCGTCAATTTGGCTTGCCATTTCAGAATTGTGAATAGTAAGCCAACAGTAGCTACTAAGAAAGCAAATAAGTAACCGGAAGTTATAACTAGAAATTATAAAAATATACAACATAGTTAATAGTCGTGTGATAGATGCACAGGTCAATTACACAATAAAAGAACCATGTTTCTTTTAAAAATAATACGTTTATTGTTAAAATATTGAATATTGAAAATCAATCCGAATGATGTTTATTCCGAATCAGAACTTTTGGCTTTATAACAAAGTAAAACGACGCACGTTTCGCTAACCAAGATAGCATCATCAGGAGCGAGGAAAGACTAACTACTAGCTGACATAAGACGCTATATATACTAAAAGGCGACGCTTAATTGATTCTTAATTAGTTTTTCGCAACCAATAGTAGATCAATTAAGCGTTTCCTTACCTTATCCCCACTACCAGTTTACACAAATTCTCCTCGTACAGCGTTTCCCGTCCCCGTGTTATCTAGCCTAAGGATACTGAGGCCCTGGCACTACGCTTCAATTAAGCGTCACCTTTTAGTATATATAGCGTCTTATGTCAGCTAGCAGTTAGTATTTCATCGCTCCTGATGATGTTATCTTGGTTAGCGAAACGTGCGTCGAGCATCCTCTCTGCAAATTTTGGCGTAGTGGTGACTTCGTTTTACTCTGTTATTCTTATCGTACAGTTATTTATGATTCATCGTATTAATACTTTTTACAGTTAATTTTTTTAATACTATTAACTCTTAGTACACTTAGAATTTTTAGTTAAAAAATGAATTAAAAGATAATAATTAGATAAAAAATGAATGTTTTAGGGGGTTTCGCAGGTTTTAGGGGGTGTACAATAATGAAACTCCGATATTATTTTGAGTATCCCGGGCTCGAAGGTTTTTATTGATTCATACAAGCGGCTGTATGAAAAGTTCCTGCGCAAGTTCGCCTCTGTCCAAGCATAAAGAGTTAGATGAGATTAGACTGGATTGTGCCACGTAGTAAAAATGTCAAAATAGTAATGAAAGTATCGAATACAGCTTCTCCAAACAATTCATTGTTCGCGACAACAGTTGCAACAATGTTTGGCATAAAGTGACACTGGTTTATTAGCAAAGTTATTTTGTTATTTTAGTAAGTAGTTGGTGAGAACACCCGGGAAGGTAATTAGCGAGAAATTGATAATTGCAGACAATTTGTTTCTTTATTAATAACCGCATTCCTTCAAAGGGTTAAGGCATTAGTTCGTCAATCAAGTAATTAATGACAGTAACGAATAATAATCTCAAGGTTAGGAATATCGATTTTGAAGGTAACTTATCGCTATTGCGTAGAAAAGGGATTGATTAGGGTTTGAATAAGGTCTGGGGGGGTCAGATAACCGTCGTGTACTACAGGATTAGATTGCACCACATTTCAAGTAATTCAAGGATAATTAAGGATTTACTAGTAAACAAGTGTACTAGTTTTTATGAAAATATTGTTAACATTTTTCAAATATACATTACAAAATATTCTAGCTTGCCTTAGAAGACAACAAATGCTATCTATGTAAGTAAACGTCAGTGATAATATTTTCCGTGATGTTTCGTCGGCGGTGATTTGTTACTTAGTGTTTTTGTTATTCATTTAAACAGTATAGATTTCAATGAACTGACAGACATACTGCAAATGTACTTCAAATGCCATAGAAACAGTGTTCAAGTAGAAGTGTCTATTGCGAACATTTTCCTAACAAAGGAAGAACCTTACCGAGGCTTTCCGAAATAAAAAAAAGACAATCGAACGTTATTTTGCGTAGTTCTTACTCCAACTACGTCACTCGAGAAATTATGGAGAACATCGATTCACAAAATCGAACAGTTGACGAAGTATTCAAAAGGCACAAGTTTGAATCCACACATTATTCAAAAAGTACAAGCATTGAAGAAAATGATCCTGGCAGAAAACTGGAAGACCTTATAAGAATTATTGACGCTTTTCGGGAAATACTTAAAAATATTCTGTTAAATTCAATATTATGACACATCGTTGTAATAAAAAACCGCTCCTCCAAGACTGTCACTTGGAGTAAAGTTAATGTTGTTAAAACTGACAAACACAGTAAGTTTGTAGTATTGTTAGCACCATTTGATTTGGTCTTTGATTTCTTTCAGTCAGACAATAAATAAAGGCGTTAGTGCTTGAGGTAATCGATGTTTACAGGGCAAGTAACGCATACTTGCAGTCGTAACCTCACTTTATAGCTTATAATAAAACAGATAGCTGTTAATTATCTTATGATATATGGCGCTATTACAGATATCGATAATAGATAAAGGTTGTTTCAACAAGAGGTCAGGAATTTCATGTAAATCGAGTGTCGAATGTGGATTTTCAGCGCCCCAAACAATGGTTACTGTGCACGATCTGTTGGCTTATTGTGTGCTAATTGAGCTTTGTAATGTCTTTTGTTAAAATTCACTGAAGAGTGGACCTGGAAATATTCAACTCATGTGCAAGATGGCGAATTTAGACGTTTGGACGATGTATTACAGCAATCTTTAACGTCTTTTACCGAATTCTTTCTTTAAATTTTGTTATTCAATTCCATTTTAATTTTAATTTTACACATTAATGAATCAGTATCATTTCCAAATAAAAAAAGGCATACCTGTCAAATGTTGCTAAAATGAACCGTTTTCGAAATAAATCGCATTTAGGGAATTAGCGGATATTGCCTTTCGGAAATAATAAATAACAAAATTCAACATTTTTTATTCTTCCACAATAAAAAAATCAAATTACAATAAATTTTCAAAATGTGCGCCGTTCGCTTCAATACATTTTAAAACTCTTCTATTTAAATTTTGCCCAACACTAAATAAATCTTGCTGGTCTTTAATCACATTTGCACAGTTCTGAATTCGCATCCATAGTATTTCCCTGGTATTAGTAATTTCTTCATACACCAAAGATTTGAGGTGACCCCAGAAATAAAAATCCAACGGATTTAAGTCGGAGCTCCCTGCGGGCCAGGCGAACTCACTACCACGACCAATCCAGCGGTGTGAATAAATTTGCTTTAAATGTTCCCTGATCCTCATCGGATAATGTGCTGGAGCACCATCATGCATACACCAATGATCTAGACGCAAACGCAAGGAGACGTCTTCAAGAAGAATTGGTAAGTCATTGAACACAAATGCCAAGTAATTTTCTCCAGTAAGTGGACGGGGTAGTTCGTAGGGGCCCAAGATGTGATTTCCAAGGATCCCACACCACACATTAATTGAAAATTCGTGTTGAAAATGTCGATCTCCAAACAAATGTGGATTTTCTGTTCCCCATGAATGGCTGTTCTTCCAATTAAATGTGCCGCTACGGGTAAATGTAGCTTCGTCGGTAAACAGAATTTTGTTGTAAAATAAGGGGTCATAGTTTTGTTGTTGCTGAAAAAACTGCACAAAATGCAACCTTTGTTGCTGATATTGTGGCATTAAATGCTGAACTGGACAAAAATGGTAAGGATGCATTTTTCTTTCTTGAGAATCCTACTTACAGATCTTTGACTAATCCCATTAAAATTTCATCTTCTTGGTCAACTGTTAAAACGTTAGGTCTTCCAATATCTCGTTTTGAACGGAGTAAACCAGTCTCACCAAATCGATCAAATAACCTTCCAAATATTTTGGAAGGTAAGATATAATTCCATATATCTTACGGCTGCTCAGCGGCCACAATAATTTTCTTGTGCATAAACACAAACCAGACCTCGCATTTCCCTATTACTAAAATTATAATGTCGCGGCATTTTAGTATACTAGAGAAAGAAGTAATGCTTACGACAAATAACAACAATAGGATCAAACATGAGAGTACTATGTTTAATCTCATTTTTGCATTCCTTGAGGCAATATGCACCAATTCCCTAAATGCGATTTATTTCGGAAACGGTTCATTTTAGCAACATTTGACAGGTATACCTTTTTCATTTGGAAATGATGGTGGTTTATTAATGTATCCATTAAAATGACATATCTCTCAGGGCGAAAAAGTTTATGTTATTGTAAGTGCACATAAAAGGTGCAGCAGACACCTTTACATTTTAGCATAAAATAAGTCTGAAATTCTTAATTCTTAATTCTCTAACAGAAAACCATAACTGTACCAATTTCTAACAAAATTCAACGAGCGGTTTTTAAAATATGGTTGAAAATAGAAAATATTTTTTCAGTTTTAACGCCCTGTAGATTGAAAAGGAATAACTTTCGTAGGAGGCACGTTTGGCTCAATCGCTCTATTGACCCCAATTATCCGCCACTGTAACATGGCCCATTATTAACGACTCACACTGTATATTATGTATTGTATATAAATATAATGCATATACGGTTTAGAAGAAGTTGGCTGGTTAAAATACAACTAACGCCTCTGCAGCGAGAAAAACGAAATTACTTTCTGAACAACCCAATAGAAAATATATAAGTCAAAACAAGCTTCAAAGAGCACATGGCTCACCTAAAGTATGGTCGCATCGAAAAATTTAGCATAGCCGAGAACATGCTCTCAACTGTTACGGGGTTTGTTACAAAACCCACAACTTTATTAAATCGTTGATTGCTTTGTCACCCGACGCATTATTTCTGTCAACAATCGCACAAAGTTTGTGGAGAATTTCCGAGAAACTTTCTCCACTTTGGTAATGTGTTTTCACCATAACTAATAAAGGGAGCATTGCGAACGTTGCATGTCACCACAAGAGCATGTAGAATGTTAAAGTTAACTTTGGGTGAGCAGGAGTTATCCATAATAATCCCTCCATTTCCATGTACGTAATTCGTATTGTGTTCACTCCAAAACTGGTAAATGTACATCGAACGAAATATGCGGACATTAGAAACAGCTGTTCCTCCGCATCGCGAAGGTTGTTCGATAACGGTCAAAATCCGTGCGCTTCGAAAGTTGCAATAAAGCGAGAACATCGTTACCGTTTCCTGTAGAAAATCGCTGCCGTGCCAACCGTACGTGGGGTGAAAACGGATGATATGCGCTTTTCACGCGAGGAAATCGACCAATCGTCACGTCTTGTTGTCTGTGATGACGCCACCCGGCCCCCATCCATCTCTGTGTCACGCACAGCGCTATAATTGAATTCTCTTTCGGAGGACAATCATTGTAATATGTTTGGGCAGCACTCGAAAAGGCGCTTTAATAAGGGCTGGCCATTTGTCGTAGCGGTAGCGCGACCGCAAGCAAACCGAGATAATGAAAAGCTCACAGCGATAACGCTCCAGCGGAAAGCAGAAAGCAAACAAGCATACGAAGTGGATAACGATACCACTTCATGCCCGCAGCTGTGTGGTTTTACTAAAAACCTCTTGTTATTCTATTTATCAAACGATAACTTTCATTTGAATGAATTACTATTCGAAATTATTATTTTTATTAAACAGTAAGAGAGAGTAGTATTGCAGTTTATTATTAAGGGTGCAGTCTCACAGTTACCTGGTTTATAAGGAATCAATTTACCTTGTAAACGAGCTCGTAATCTTTCGACATGTAGCTTCCTCTCCTAAATCGCTCTTTTCTCAATCAATCAATAGCAATTATTTTTCCTAGTCCAGGAAACAAGATAATTACACCAATGCCGGTTATGTCCACAACAGAGTTCTTTGCAAGACCACTTAGAACTTTCCATCCGCTTTTTGGCCATTTTCCTTATTAGTTCTCAGTAAGAGAAACTTTAAAAAATAAGGGGTGTAATTTTCTATAATGCTTATAATTTGCTTTTTCATATACACTATGAGGATAAAATCTCGTACCATAGGACTTTTAAGCCGCGCCCCCGCAATCTGTGCTAAAGTGACGTGACGACGACATTACGAAAATTACGGGTATTATTCAGTTGTTTAGCACATAGAGCACATCTATTCCTAGTGAACATAGTTAAAAAAGAAAGAAAAAAAATTACAACTTATCAAGTGGTATTACGGTGGCAGGTCTGCAAGCGATTGCCACGATTCGTTCGTACAAATTTTGCAGAAAGGCCCGTTCCCGCTAGAAAAACTATTATCAGACTCAGAGTGTACCAAGTGCCACTTAAGAGATCGCTCACTTGGAAAAGTCGAAAAGAAAATGAGAAGGGACGAAATGATTTGTGCTGCTGTGGAAGCAGACTGAACGTTTGGACTGGCATTATTGGTGACCATTTAATAGACCTTTTTTTATTGAAGGGATCTTATATAATCTTTTATGTTCAAATGGAATTTTAAGAATTTATTTTATTTTGGAATATTTTTTTATTTTCCTTTTATAAGAATGATTTATGTTCCTTTTGCGCAATCAACATTTAACTGACAAGGAGGTATCGCCAACTGCGAAATACAAATTTGAATGAGCTATAGATCATTCTGTAGAGGTACAAAAAGTGTAAAAGGGTTCGGGTGAATGAGATTTCGTTTCTAAGAAATTTGCGTGTAAAGTTGAGCATTCAACCAGCTCTCTGATAAGTATCTTTGATAGCATTCACTAAACATGAATCACCGTGACCGAGTAGCTTAAGGCGCGCGCTCTACGTTTTGTCGCCTGGCACGAGTCAGGTCGAGACCACGTACGGCGTCAAATTTTTTTTATTTTTTTAGAACTGCATTTATTAATTTCATTAATTTTATTTTCACCAATTTTCTTTTACTATGTATTGAGGAAATTAATGAATTAATAAATGCGGTTCTAAAAAATAAAAAAAAATTGTCGCCGGTATGTGGTCTCGAGCCGACTCGCGCCAGGCGACAAAATATAGACAGCGCGTCTTAAGCTACTTTCCCGCAGCGCTTCACGATTGGTGAGAGCTATCAAAGATACTTACAGAGAGCTGGTCGAATGCTCAACTTTACATGCAATTTCTCAAAAGCCAAGGTCCATTCACCCAAACCCTTTCACATTTTTTGCGCCTTCGACCTCCCCTATCGAATGAACTATAGCTCATTCGAATTTGTATTTCGCAGTTGGCGGCATCTTCTTGTGAGATGTCTTATGGTACGAGATCCATCAGTTACAGGAGTTAGGACAGTGTTTATCCTCCATCTTTATTCTGTACCATCATCCTGTAGTTGTGTTTTTTCTTGATACACTCGTTGGTCTTTTGATTTTTCAGATATTCTCAATCTTACTTCAGTGGCTCTTTGATACATCCTTAATTTGTTTATGGTTCTTTTATTTAAAACTCACCTCAGATCCATATGTAACAGTGGTAAGTATGCAATAAATTTAGTTTTTTAATTTCCTTGTTATACCTGACATGCTTTCTAACGTTAGAAGGCATTTCTGTGAGAGATTCAGCACCTCAGGGCGGCCTATTTGAGCCGCTATTGTATTTTTTTTAATTTAGTAAGGGGTTTTAACAATTTATTCTATTTTAGAATGTTTTTTTATTTTCCTTTTATAAGAATAAATTTATATTCCTTTTGTGCAATCAACAAAGAAGATATTTCTAAGATCTTCATTTTACGTAAGTAAAATAGCTTTAGCTGGTACGATACCCCCCACACTACGTATTGCGGGCGCGGCTTAAAAGTCCTATGATACGAAATTTTATCCTTATACTGTATGATCGATTGCTGTTTTACTGGAGGAGTTTAATTGGCTGGAATATAGGATAGGAACTGGTATATTTCTCTGAATATTTTGAGATTTTCCAAATATTTGAGTTTTGTGATTTTACCTAGAATTATTGTTTTGAATGTGCTGCCCTCTATTTCCCCGTATGTGAGAATTTTGAATCACGCTTGCTTTTTATATATGATGTTATGTGTTCTTTGAATCTATCGCTGAACTTTCTTCTTGTTGGTTCTACGTACTTATATTTCATTTCACACGTCTCATTTGCTTTTCAAGAATATTGTTCTATTTTGCTGTTTCTTTTCTATTCTTGGCTGTCTTGGCGTGCATAAAACAAAGTTTTATAAAGCGTGTGTTGTGTTTCTTTTTGTGCAGTTAATGTTGTGCATTAATTTTTTTGGGTATCAATTTTTATTAGCAGCCCCTTCTTTCTACATTGGAATTGTTTCCAAGCCTGTAGAGTAGGCTTCGAAATGTTGCTTCCTTCTATTCCTGGGAGTGCGCTGACGTATAACGTAAATCGTGTATTTTAATTTGTTTTCTTTCTTGGTGATTGTATTATCCAAATAGTTTATGATGTTTTTCCCTTTCTCACATATGAATTTTATTATGAAATCTTATAAATCAAAATAGTATTAGTAATTCCGGTGTTTCTGGTTGGCTTCTCAGAAAAGATAACAATTATGTAATAAGGGAAAAGTGTCGCTAGGAATAATTACTGCTGGGAAATGTAAAAGGTTAACGAGAAATACCAGACAGTTTTACATAAAGCAGTCATCAAAGCACTTTATTCTTAGTTTGTACCTTAGGTGAAAATACATTTGTTGTTGAAAACACGCATTTATAAGGCGGGAAAAATACCGATAAAAGCCCGGCCATAAAAATATATCGGTTCTGCGTATGAGATTATTCGCTCATGTCTTGTTTATTTATTAAGGTATTTTAAAATCGCTTGCATCATTGAAAAATAACCTAAATTGTTCCTAATTTAGGAAAAATAGTCGTCATATATTCCTAATAAATGTACATAAAGATAAATTGAGCTTTTATTGATGTATGAAAACTCTTATCGTTCTAAAAAAACAAAGAACTGTGTGTCGACTTTCGCTATATACAGGAAGCACTGCCGCAATGAATCATATTTTTTCCTGAAATTGTTGTCCTAAACGTATTATTACTTCCTTTTTACAAATTAAATTAAAAAAAACTTTCATATGATCTTAAACAATTAGAGTTATGCAGTTTCAAATTTTCTATTTGATACTATGGTGTTAGTGAACCCCATAAAAATAGATTTGAGATAGTAGTAAATCTTAGAGAGAAATGGTGGTTATCTAATACATTTATCTCTTCGACGTATACCTTTGGAGATATTGAAGGTATCGTTTCGATCCAGTGGCAGTGTCACCTTGAATGAATGTATAAAGGATCATGCCGACGTCGCCTTTTTGCTGTGAAGATTTTGTTACACTTCGTTTCCATACAAGAAAGGATTAAGTTTCCTATATGGGAGTCTTGTGATCGGATAAAAGATTTATTTAACGATACGTTCCGAAATTGTATAAATCAAATATCCCAGAAGGGTGTCGCTTTAAAATACATTTAGTGCCGGAATTATCAAAACATGATTATAAATAATTCTAAATATTGTTTCTATCCTGACAACTATGGTTGGCAATAAATTTAAGACACACCTGGTTTAAATAGAATGATGCATCGCCTCAATTTGGTTGGAGAGTCCGTCAATATTTAAACAAGACATTTTATGAAAGATTTATAAGGAAGGGGAATATAACGGCCAACAAGATATGATATAAGGCATCCCTTTTGATTATTTTATGGGGGTACTTGCAAAGAAAGATTTACACCACGAAAATTAATAATTTGATGGTACTACAATTAATTCTCAAGAAACATTTAGGAGCGATTGCTCCTAAATGTTTTAGAAGTTCTAGAAGTGGCACCTTCTTTGCACAGTGTTTTGCAGTTCTTTGCAACATCTTTTTATTGATTTTGCCAGATAAAAGTAATAGCGTTTTACAGTCTAAAATAATCACTATTAATATATAAAACGTAACTGCCATTCCGAAATGCAGCCAAACTGAGCCACGCCTCTCGTAGGAGGGGTGAAAAGCTAGCCATACAATTTTGTACGTAAAATAAATAATTTCGTTTAAGTTTATCATTTAAAGTATCAAAATTATGTAGGGGAATGTTTTACTTACTTTTCGCAATACAGCGCCGGAGATTTTTTTTTTCAGAACCCATTCAACCGTTTTTTTCTATATATTTACAAGCATACGGTCGTTTTTTCAAAAATAATTATGTTCCCTTAAACATTTGTAAAATATTCAACGTAACATTTAATTCTTATTTCCAAAAAGATTGATTAGAACTTATAATTTATGCTTTATTGCGATTGTGTGATTGTAATTACCTACCAATGGACATATATACCATAAATGGTCATAGAAAAGTGTTGCTCAGAACAATCTTTCTCTAAATTTAACAATTTTAGCTCCAAACGACATTATTTGTGATCTTCGGATAATATGGCGAATTTAGCATACAGATCAATCTTTGTCGGCAAATCGGGATCAGATTAAAATGATTTACGTTTTTATAACTAGCCAAATGTGTTGTAACAATTTATAGACTTACGGATATATCGCCCGATATCAAAAAAATGTTAGAAAAACGCCAACAAGCAAATTTTGCGATAAATTGTAAAACCGTACTGAAAAATATTTCTAATATACATATATACACTTAATGTTGATCAGCGTAATGAGATTTCACATGTTCCTTGTTTAGATACTGCTAGATCCTTACCATTAGGAGTATACCAGTTCATCTATTCCACAATTTCGTATAAAAATAAGACTAACAAAAGACTATTTAAGAAACAATGAGCAATAACTAAGAGTTGTAAATATAATCATAACATTTTACTATAAACTCTGAATGTTTTAATTGTAAACATAACGGAAACATGCTTATGTTCAATTAAAAAGAAACATCTTAATGCGTCGGAAGATCATAACCAACTTTACTATAAAATACGCGAGTATCAGATTGTGCAATCGATAAATGTTCAGCAAATTTGAAACGAACATACTTTAAACGGTATTTCGAAGACAACATTACTTTTGTATGATGCGAATGATGTGTCTGAGAGCTGATAAGAGCTAAGAGCTATAAAACAGCATTTTCTTTGCTTTTTTATTACAAAAAAGGTAAAAATGCTGTTCAAGCGAGAAAAGAATTAGTCGATGTGTATGGCAAAGATGTATTGACAGAATGCCAGTGTTAAAATTGGTTTCCAAAAATTTTGCAAAATTTTCTGCAAGTTTGCAAAAATTTTGGGAGAATACCATGATTAATTCTAAAATGTACTACATCAACTGGACAAACTGCATGATTCCTTTGAAAACTGGTTTGCAAAATTTTTTGCAAGTTTGCAAAATTTTTGGGAGCTCTTTTCAAACATTTTGGGATAATACCACGATCAAGTCTAAAGTGTCATGTCATGAACTTGAATTGCATGGTTTACTCAAGCAGAAAAGGCCAGAATTGATCAATAGAAAAGGTACAGTGTTCCATCAAGATAATACGAGAGCCGTTAGTTGTATTTTAACCAGCCAACTTCATTCTAAACCGTATATGCTTTATATATTTTGACAGCTGACATTACAAAGTTTATGTGTGAAAATATTTTGTTCGGTTCTATGCAATTGTTTTCTTTTTGTGACATGAAGAATAAAAACAGCATTTTCATTGCTTTTTTGTTACAAAAATATATGTGATGTATATGGAGAAGATGTATTGGCAGTATGCCAGTTGTCATCAACTGGACAAATTGCATGATTTTTTGCAAACTGGTTTGTAAAATTTTTGCAAAATTTTGCAAAATTTTTTGCAAGCTTGCAGAGTTTTTGGGAGCTCTTTCCAAAATTTTTGGGAAAATATCATGATCAATTCTAAAGTGCACTATTAACTAGACAAATAAATTGCATGATTTTTTGCAAACTGGTTTGTAATCTTTTTTGCAAAATTTTTTGCAAGCTTGCAGAGTTTTTGGGAGCTCTTTCCACAATTTTTGGGAAAATATCATGATCAATTCTAAAGTGCACTATTAACTAGACAAATAAATTGCATGATTTTTTGCAAACTGGTTTGCAAAATTTTTCGCAACTTTGCGAAATTTTTGGGAGCTCTTTCCAAAATTTTTGGGAGAAAACCATGATCGATTCTAAAATGTACTGTAATGAGCTGGACAAATTGCACGATTCACTCAAACCAAAAAGACCAGAATTGATCAATAAAAAGGATATAGTGTCCAGCCAAGATAATGCGAGACCCCTTTGGTAATAATGACCAGTTTGGTAATTCGCCAAAAGTTTTTACAGGTAGGATGGGATGCACCGCCATACCTATCATATTCTCCAGATCTGGCACCTTCCGATTATTACTTGTTTCGGTCTCTGCAAATTTTTTTGGACGGCAAAAGGTGAATGTGCAATTACATAAAATATTCATACTCTCTAAGAAAGGTGCCTTTCATTTTCACAAAAAAAAAACGAAATTACTTTCCAAACAACCTAATATTTATTTCATTAGCTATCTTGACAAACAAACGCAGTCTAATATAACTATATATAGTATTACTAAAAGATTTGGTAATGAAACCTCCGTGGTAAATGCCCATAAGAAAAGAAAAAAAAACTTGCAATTAATATTCCATTTTTATATTTTATAGTTTCAAAATGTTCCAAACTTATAATTTTATAAAAAAAAAACATTACGATTTGCGGAAAATAGCCGTAAAAATTAATAATTTTATGCAAGGTTGATTGCATGCCCTGCAGTACATTCACATGTTCAACTTCAACACAGAAATAATTTAACGTGTATGTACGGTTCGCTTTCACAACACGCAAACGTAATGTAGGAAAGTTCACAATGAACATCACCTCACAATACCTTTTAAAGCAAGTTTCTTTTGACTTGGTTTGCTATTTCTCGATTAAAACATTTGAACACTCATTTATTTTATGTAACAATGGCTGCATACCCTGAAATGTATTGATTTGTATAATATTGATCCCACATTTGAATTATAGTTGAAAGTTAGAATTGTATTCACGTCAACATTTTAATATGTTTAATATTATGTACAAATATACAATCTAACATAAAATCTAAGAAAGAAAAGAAAGTAAGTGATAGAGTCCAATCGCTTTCTGTAAGAAGATTTACAAGCAAAAAAAGGCAACTTACGAGTTGTGCTTTCAGCTCTTTCGGGCAAACTGGTCCTAACCATTGATGCAAGTTGATAAATCTCTTGGGCAGCATCTTCATGCATGTCGGAGCTTGCCTGTATTCCAACGTGTCCAGCAGAGCAGCCGGAGCTTGTATAGGAGATCCACCACTTTCTTGTAGAACCACCATTGTTTAAATTTGAATTAACAATTTGAATCTATTGCTGTACGTTATTAGAGAGTCACTAAATCGTTTTTGCAGTGTTCACCCTCATTGGCAGGGTTAGATAGAGGAGATCTAATCAATCTTTGGTTATTTGTGTAGAGAAAGATAAACAAATACAATACAAGGCACTAGAAGTTTTCCATCTCTCCCTTTTCCTAGCGTATGTATCACAGATATGTGCGTTTTAAAGTTGTACACCGACCGATGTATCTGGAGGGATACACGTAGGAAAGCTTTTACAAATAGGAGCTTTGCGCACACGTACAGAGAGCATGTGTTGAGGACATCCGTTTCGCAAACAAACGGGTGTTGTTCACGGGAAAACTGTCTGCAATTTTGACGTTCTCAAGTCGATAAGCGTCGCACCAGCTTTGCGAAAAAAGAAAACGAAACAAAGACCCTTCCATTACACTAATTAAAAGGCCGTTGTATAAATCTATACATTCTATGATCAACAATTACATTTCTCTTAGCCATGCAACGTCGTTTAATGGAAAATGGAACTTTAGGCCTCGTTACGCGGCTAGAAAGCGCTTTATTAAAGAAAGAGCGACGTTTTCCCTAGTCATGACTATTGTTAACCTGTGTACTTTGTGTAAAGTGCGTTAAGGAACAATGAGCTTTCTATATTATCAGATTGTGTCGCTATAAAGAGTATAATTTGATGCAAATTAATCGCAGGAGATAATCTAAAAGGAAGTGGCGAAAAGTTAATCTAGTAACAATAAGAAGAAATTGCAAAATGTACTCTGCAATTTGCACTAAAATTTATTAATCTATACAGCAACATTTTTTTAACAATTACAGCATTTTTGGAAGAAATTTAATATTTCGATAACCTAGCTTTTAGTATTCGTTTATTAATTTAAATACCTTCTGATATTTGAGTATCTTCTGATATTCGAAACCGCAAAACCAGAAAACAATTGCTCGATGCACGTTTCGTTAAACAAGTTAGCATTATCAGGAGCGATGGAAAACTCAAGTCCCATTGCTCCTGATGATATTCACTATCCACTAGCTTGGTTAGTGAACATTAAACAATTACAGTGTAGATCAAAACTCTTTGCATTTTTTGATAGCATCTTATGGAAACTACCTTTGTGATATTAACGAAAAAAAAAGAAAATTAAGTACCCAACATTTTGTACAACTTTTATGCTTAGTATAATGGAGCAAATAGCGACTGATTATCTCAAAAAGCCTTTGCGCTAGAACTGAAAGCGTTTCTTATTTAATTATTTAAAGTACCACAAAACCTTAACTAGATTATTTTTTATACTGAATCTAAATATGATGGAAAAAGTTCAGGAGCTAGAAGTCATAGTAAATCTAAAGTAGTGAGCAAATTAGAGATTATACTAAAAGAACAATTATTTTTCATCCGTTTTTTATCAAGCTTTCTATTTTCAACAGTCCTACATTATCTTTAATTTTGTATTTCCCATGTATTTAAGAGATTAAGTATCAATTTGCTGTTAAGTTTCTTTTGCTGCTATTAATCTCCTTAATTTGCTGTTATTTCCATAGTCTCGACCTCACATAATAAAACTACTCGTAAAACTCTTAGTTTCTCAGTTAACAGTTTTCCGTTGCAACAGAAATTCTTGTAATTTACCTGGATTGTCTTCGCTGATTTGCAGTTTCTCATTTGTCCTGCTTAAGATAAATACCAGGTTACCTTTGAAGAGGTTAATTTAATACCTGTCTATTTTGTTAGTTTCCTTGTTATTACTGTCAATAAAACCAACATACACTTAGTGTTCCCTTCATGAATTACTGTACTTTTACTTCCACAATTTGCTTGCGCAGGCTATCATTTGCATATTTATGTTGATATTTCCTTGATTTTTGTTGACAATAAAATAGAACTATCCATTTTTTAATGCACACCAAACGCTAAATACAAAACTCCTCTGTGTTGTTATTTGTACAACTAAATATTACTTTCCATTACTCCAGCAGCGAATATGTGAAATATATTCGCGAGAAATTTTGTTTTCTTTTTGAGTTGAGTTCTCAGTCCAAAGAAGCCTTGATGCAAAATTTTATGAACAGTATATTTATACAGGTTGTAATTGTTCTTTCTTAATGCTTTCAAATTTAGAATTTGCAACTCCAAGTTCTTCTTATTATTTTGTCGCAGATCTAGTTGCGATCAATTTCCTGGTTTTCCTATTTTGCTTATTAATTTGGGCATTTACTAATGCTCTGTGTTTTACTATATTGCCCTTTAAACTGGAACGTATTTTTACATACATTTCTTCTGCTTGTTTAAAATGTTCGCAGTGAATTGTTAATGCGCTTTGTAAATAATTCAACAGAACAATCATCTTTGGTGGATTTGACAGTTCGTTTATGTTTTAAGTAATAAGAGAGATACAATCACCCTCACAAAATCAATAAAACAATAATGATAATCAATTTACAAAAATTTACATAAAAATTTACAAAAATTTACATAAATTTTATGTCGAATAGTTTATTACTATTCATATTTTAACGTGTATTGTAAGTTCTCATTTGACTTTGTAGTTGTGTTGTTAATTTTTGTATAATAGATTGTAGGCTGATGATGTGAATTTGTATTCACGAAACGTCCCAGTATATAAACTTATGCAAGTAAAGAGGCTTTTTTATTATTTTATATTTATACATGAAAACTTGCAAGATGGCCACAACCAACTTTAAAATATATTGTTACAAAAATTGCAAGTACCTCAACCATATGTACAATTTTTATGAAATCCTTATTGTGACCAGATTATACAGAGTGCCCATTATATATGGAATATAGTATGTATCTCAATAAATATCGACTTTATATAAAAAAAATTTTAAATAAAAGTTGTTTAACGTTTTATTTTCCATAATACGACAGCATTCAATTGTTCTTATTTCAGAAAACAAATGAATAACGAATAACACTTTAATTTTTCTAAATAGCAATGTACCCTTTCGTTAGGCTCATTTGATAGAGACTTTTTTCTCTTTTTGATTATGTAAAATGTTGAAAAAAATGCTGAAATTTTTGAAAAACTGTCACAAAAGATCTCAAGAGATCTCGGGTATCTAGATTCATGTTATTGGTGAAAATAACTTATAAACAGTTTGTACATTTCTTTTGAAAAATTTTCTAGTATAAGGGTACTAACATTTTACATAATCGAAAAGAGAAAAAAGTCTCTTATTAAATGAGCCTAATGAAAGGGTACATTGCTATTTAGAAAAATTAAAGTGTTATTCGTTATTCATTTGTCTTCTGAAATAAAAACAATTGAATGCTGTCGTATTATGGAAAATAAAATGTTAAACACTTTTACTTCAATTTTGTTATAAAGTCTGTATAATAATTAGCTTATATGTAAAGTATTGTTTTAATTGGTCCAATGTGGCAATAATTACACGGCTTACAGACGGATAGACCAGCCACCAAAAATAGCATAGATAGGCTACAAAAAGCCTAATTCGTCAAGGTCCATCAAAATGCAATACTTTCTCTTAAGAGAAAGTAAAAAAGGAAGAAACTGATTATGGATAATCCTCGAGTCTGTATCGGAGGAGTTGCTGATCATGTCAACATATTATTATTGGTATAAGATATGCAGCAGCAAAGTTTGTTCTGAAATTATTAAATTGCAAGTATGTGTCGAATGGACATTAACAGAAGGTGCTAAATGAAGTCAAGGACACGATACAGAACTGGTCAAACAAATCATAACTGGCAATGAAACATGGATGAAGTTTTAATGAAGCCTGCTTTGAAGGGAACAAAATTAACATTGATAAATAAAGGTTTTTGAGAACAACGAAAATTCTAAAATCGAAAATCTCCAAAATTCCCATTAAAAATGTTCATAACCCCCATAGAATGTTCTTGCTCGTCCTGCAGACATAATGAAGTTCTGAGTTCCCCCAGAAGTTTCTTAAATCGACCGGCTGTCGACAGCGAAACCCTTTTGTCAGGAAAATGGCGAACTTGATAAATAGGACCCTCGACGGAAATTTCTTTCCCGGGGAAACGTTACCCTGGAAGTCTCATGCAGCTAATATCTGAAGCCTTCGGCCGGGGGAGAATTGATCCCGCTGAACACCGGACATAAAACACAAATTAAGCGTGCGTTTTAGGCAAATTGGCATCATCTCGCTCGGTTAGCGTTTGTCGGATAAAAATACAGTTTCACTTGCGCATTTTCCGATTGAAAAAGTTCCTTTAGGGGCGCCGTCGTCGGGGAAAACTAAGTGGGACCGAGAATACAAGGCATTTCGCTCGAAACTAGTTATCGGAAATGCGATTTGCTTGCAAACGTCTCGCATGGCATTTGTCATCGACCTGGGAAAGTTTGGAAAAGTTTAACCGATGCCTCGAGGAGTTCAGCTAACGCTGACCTGTACTGGAGTTGAAATCTCAACATCACAAGGTTCTTATTAATTCTAGATGTGAAAGCAGATCTGTATTAAATTATAGGCAATACCGTATTAATACAGACAAAACTGGATATGTTAATTTGTGTCGAAACGCCAAAAGTAGGCATTCAAATTTCACCCACAAATTCCATAAACTAATCCACCGTAACTTTACGACTTTAAAAGAAAGTTCCCTGTGCGCACAGACATTACGTAGGCATTGAATTACGTTCTCTATTTACATATTTAGCGGCTTTTCTCCCTGCGTAAAATGTGGAGAATATCGTAAGAACGCAGCAGGTGATTTCTGTAGAAACTCCGCCAGAGTACGTAATTATTTTTAGCCGCCAATCGAAACACAATTTACGTCGAAGTAACAACATCAGCTCGAAAACATGCCGACATTTCGCGTACTCCAAACCGGCCATTCGTAAAACCAATTAGCGACTGTTAAAATTATCTAAGTGTACGTTGGCTCGAGCTCTCTCAAGTTTAATGCGTAGCCCACTTCCCACTGAAGCGTTGATAGCTATAAGAAGCTAGCTAACTAATAATAGATTGTTGGACGGCCAGACAATTTATCATAATTGGGTAGGGTATAAGTTTCGCAATTAAATTATTAGGTTTCTACGTTAAGCTTGCTTTTTTACCCCCGGATGTCCTCCACTAGATTTCTGTATATTGTACAATATAAGTGTCAATATAGAAAAGTTAAAAATCAATGTTTCCTTTTTCAAGCAAAAGAAAGCAATGGGTAAAATATATGAGTAATTTTATTCTCGCAATGAATACACACAACTCCACCCTGACAAAACCAATGGAAAAACTAGACATTCCAGAAATAGCTTTTGGGGAGGATTTTGACATATGAAAGGCAAGTTAACAAGAAAATAATTTATGGTCGCTGAATAAAATGAATACGTAAACTTCGCGCTACATTGCAATAAAGTTATCTAATGCAATTAAATGGAGACATTATTAATCAGTGACCACAATTTATAATTTTGCCACCATATTAAATTCTCGATGCAGATCTAGTTAAAAACCACAGATTTCCTGCTTTCTAAAAGCGATAAAAGACTAGCTTAGAATAAATAACGTTGGTTATTCACAATTTTCACACCGTGTCAGAAAAAAACACGTTATACAAGTCAAAATGTAGACATTATTTAATCATTAAACACACAAGGCGCGTATTATTCACATTGCATTTTTATAAATCACATAATAGTATTCAAATGTGAGGTAATCACAGTTACAAATTCGCAATGACATTCTGATATGGTTATTAGATTTATTAAAATTAGATTTATTAAGTCATTAAGTTTAATAACTAAGTTTAATAAATGTGTTACTTTAACGCGGTTAGATGCTGTTAAAATGACATATAACTTGATGAGTTTTTCATTGGTAATGTTAATGCGCAATAAATCGCAAGTCAGCATCATCAGGAGCGATGAAAGACTAACTACTAGCTAACCTAAGATGCTATATATACTACAAGGCGACGCTTAATTGATTCTTCATTGGTTTTTCGCAACCAATAGGAGACCAATTAAGCGTTTCCTTAGCTTATCCCCACTACCCGCTTACACATATTCTCCCCGTACAGCGTTTCCCGTCCCCGTGTTATCTAGCCTAAGGATACAGAGCCCCTGGCCCTACCCTTTACAACCGACACCCGTCCAGCGTTTCGTCTATCAAACTATACAAAGGGCTAATCGGTATGGGCCCTCTGTCTTTCTTAAGCCTATTCCTATTCCCTGTGATAAAAAGTTTGTTGAGCAAACTAGGTCATTTAAAACAAGGTTCAAAGAGCACATGGCTCATCTAAGATATGGTCGTACCGAAAAATCTAGCGTTGCCGAACATGCCTTCAACAGCAACCACAGGATAAGTGTAGAAAATGTAAAACTGCTTAGAAATGTATCCAACAATAAGTTGCTCGATGCATTTGAAAGCATAGAAATTGCTAAACGTAGGAATAGGCTTAATAAAGACAGAGGGCTAATACCGATTAGCCCTTTGTATAGTTCGATAGACTAGGTTTAATAGATTTAGAGGAAACGCTGGACGGGTGGCGGTTGTAAAGGGTACGGCCAGGGGCTCTGTATCCTTAGGCTAGATAACACGGGGACGGGAAACGCTGTACGGGGAGAATTTGTATAAGCGGGTAGTGGGGATAAGCTAAGGAAACGCTTAATTGGTCTCCTCTTGGTTGCGAAAAACTAATTAAGAATCAATTAAGCGTCGTCTTTTAGTATATATAGCGTCTTAGGTTAGCTAGTAGTTAGTTTATCGCTCCTGATGATGCTAACTTGGTTAGCGAAACGCGCGACGAGCATCCTCTCTACAAATTTTGGCGTAGTGGTAACTTCGATTTCCTTTGTTACAAAGCCAAAGGTTCCAAACCCTCAACTTTAATACTGGTTTTCATTTTAAAATAATTTTATTCAATAATAAACAAAAAAATTAGAGGATGGTTACGAGTGTTAAGGCGATATTTTTAAATGACGAACGAACTACTTTACCAATTTAAACGAAATTTTAGGTGGACAGATTTATCTCTTGATATATTTTTAGATTTTGGCAACCCGTTAAAAGTAACGAAACCATCTTAATGCTTGAGGTTAATTAATTACAACTTTTGACAAACTTATCGATTTATTTGCCATTTTTTGGCTACAATAGCCCACCGCTTTTGGCTACATTTTATGCCATGTCACTAAAGTTCCAAATGTTGCATAGCTTCAAAGTAAATAAATGAAATATGAAACAATGCGCTCGTTCGTGGACAACTATTTCTCGAACACGGGCGAATGAATTTTTTTAAATATCCGAAGTTGACATGCAATAAACTGACATGACATAAACCTTTTTTTATCCAATTGCAATACACAGAGAAAAGACTAATGATGTCAATTTGCTGTCAAAACACTGTTTTGTCAAAAAAAACTACTTATTGAAAAATTAGAAAATTATGGAACTTAAGTTGTGAGTTTGGAACCTTTGGCGAAGTAACAAAGTTAAACAACGTCACCACTACACCAAAGTGTAGTCTAGTATACTGGCGAAATAGTTTAATTAATGAACTGTAGAATAAAGTTTAATAATGTACGTTTTGTTAACCAAACTAATATCAGGAGCAATGAAGAACATGTTTAGAGTAAGTGTTTTGGTGGTGACAGTGTTTAAAACTTTGTTACTAAGCCAAAGGTTACACACTCACAATTTTAGAACACTGTAATGCCAACATTTGACATTTCAACTGTTTAGGCACAAAAAATACTATTTTTTTTCGAGATACAAAATAAAAAATACAAAAAATACTATATGCAACAAATACTATTTTTTAAGTATAATACAATATTTAATAAGAGTCCATAAAATGTAGTCAAAACACTAGGTTTTCGCAGAAAAAAAAGTGACTAATAAATTAGCAGGCTTGTTAACATGTTTCGATTATTTTTAGCGTATTGCCAAAATCTAAAACCATCTCAATAAATAGTATCCATAAATCCACGTATAATTTCGCTTAAGTTAGTCATGTATTGGGTTGTTCCGAAAATAATTTCAGTTTTTTCCCAACAGAGGTGTTAGTTGTATTTTAACCAGCCAACTTCGTTCTAAACCGTACGTGCATTATATATTCTGACAGCTAACATTGCAAAGTTTATGTGTGAAAGTATTTTGTTCGGCTCTGTACAATTGTTTTCTTTTTGTGTCTTATGACACATGGAGAATCAAAAACAGCATTTTCGGCATATTTTGCTTTTTTATTACAAAAGGTAAAAATGCCGTTGAAGCGAAAAAAAAATTAATCGAGGTATATGAAGAGGATGTATTGACAAATTGCAAAAGTTTATAAATTTTTTTGCAAGTTTGCAAAATTTGTGGAAAATTTTTGTACTGCCATCAACTGGACAAATAAATTGCATGATTTTTTACAAACTGATTTGCAAAAGTTTTCAAAATCTTTTACAAGTTTGCAAAACCTTTTACAAGTTTGCAAAACCTTTTACAAGTTTGCAAAACCTTTTACAAGCTTTGACAAACTGCATGATTCACTCAAACAGAAAAGGCCAGAATTGATCAATAGAAAAGGTATAGTGTTCCACCAAGATACTGCTTCTACAGTTTGGATGGGATGTTTCATGAGCGTGGAATCATGGTACTGCCAGAAAGATGGCAAAAGGTATTGGACCAAAATGGTGAATATGTAAATACATAAAATACATATACTCTCTAAGAACAGTCATTTTCACCAAAAGAAATGAAATTACTTTCCGAACAACCTAATAGTTCAATTGTTATTTAAAAATTTCTTTTTTCAGACTTTTTCAGGTTATGCCAAACAAACAAAGAAATTTGGAGCATCATCAAGAAAAGGCTTTTATCCCATCAATAATTAACATTATCACATTTGACGTTTCAAGCTTGTTACAAAAAATGATATATTTCATTTTTAGTTTCTCTAAATCAGGTATAGTACGACAAGTAAACAAGAGGACATGAAATATAACCAAAAGGTTAAAAATAAATGACAAATAAGTCGGATGGTTTGAACAAAACTTAGTTCTAACTAGATCACAGTATGCTATTTTAAGGCTTTGCCAGACAAACCAAGAAAATCGGGACATAGATGAACTTGAAAATTATCATAAATATTAAAAAGTCATGTCGTAAATAAAATATGTTATATTTTACAGTAAACTGTTTGGTATGAGTTCACTATAAAAAAGACATGCCAAATACTATGTGGTTATTGGATATTTTGTCTGATAATCGTACGTACACATGAAGCACTTTCTTCTTAGGGATTTTCCTTATGTTTATTTACAACTTACCATCACAATTTGCAGAGTTGAACGACACAAAACTTTAGCAATATTGAAACAGTCATTTTAGTTTTCTTTTTGATAAACGTATGTCATAAGGTATGTCATAGATGTACTGACATAAAGATCTTTATTTATTCAAAGTTAAACAATTGTCAGTTTCAATATGTAAATTGTTCTAATATGTAAAATATATTTTAACATTTTATTAGTACGAACTTAAAGATGGTACTTTCTAAAACTATTAAACTTAAGAAAATATTTTATATCTACTAATCACTAAAAAACTAAATATAATGATTGCCCACGAAAGTGTACGTACGTATTTTAAACAATGTTTGCACAAAAAGTTACTCGTTTTAGACCAAAGTGTTAAAGCATATTGGAATAAGAAAGTAACTCTTACAAAGTATTATACAAACAAACGAGTTTGACAGTGAACGTAAACGTTGATTTTGACATCTCTTACGCTCTTACCTGTGAACACGCAAAGGTAAACAACACATGTAATATATTACACATTATCGATACCTTGTCTTTCATAGGACTCATTAGCTATCCAATTATTTGTGGAGTCTTTGTTTGCCTCTGCCGTATTTTAATTTCACGATATATTTTTAATATTGGTTTTTTTCCTTTGTTTTGTATTTTAACGACTGTTATCTGGAAATTTGAATCGTTTAGATCGAATATCACTTAGTGGATAAGTAAAATACTTTTTTAATCTATCAAATAACAATTTATACAATTGCTCTATATTTGAGATTGACAAGCTTTCGAAATGAATAGTTGGAAATTGAAAAAGCTTCATTACATCAGCTAGGAAATTGGAATGTTACTCAAATGGTGAAATTATTTAGCAGCAGTGGTAACCTTGACTTAATAACGTCTGGAGTTTTAAAAGTATCTGCACCGTACCGATTGCAAACACCAATACACAAGTTTCCTACTTTCTAATGTAAATAATTGACTTAACGCAGCAACCGGAAAAAAAGAAACATTGACTGTAACGTTAGCAAATACATTAACACTTATTTCTCTTGATTTTATTTAAACGTTTGGCTTGTCAATAGCTTATAACACAAACCTATTATACGTAATGATATACCCCAATAACAAAAATCCTTTTCAAAAATAAAATCCAGGTACGTTCTGCACGAAAACACCACAGTAATTTCACATCAAAAAATCAAAGCACTCATCAAAGAAGGAGCAACATGTTACTTCTTCGTTCAGTTGAAACGTGTAAGTGGGACGTGTTAAACGGTTTCATCCCGTATAGACCGGTAAGAGCGCGAGTCAGCGAGCGACTGAAAGCATCAG